>JABASF010001471.1:0-21878 GCA_019776145.1 Harlomillsia oculata | reverse complement strand
ATGATTATGACATGAAAACATGAACGTGAGTCATCACTCATCATTATCATTCATCATATAAAATTATAAATATTGAAATGTTTACTTATGCAAACGCTGTAAAACCTACAACAGTGAGCTGATTGATTTGTCATTGCAATGTTGTTGATATTACTTTGGAGGCTATTATAAAACGATAAAACAATTCATGATTTTGTTAACGTAGCACAATTTTGGTTCTTGTGTTTATTAAGTTTGGTCCAAACTAATCGTTGCATGTTGCATCATATACTCGATTCGTTGTGTCAACTAAACCAAGTTTTACGGAATAAGGTTCAGAAAAATATTTTAAAGCAAAGAGCAAAACAGAAAAGAAAAGGATAGGGCAAGCTGATACTGGAGTTTAATGAACAATAACGAGGCGTGGGTGTGAAACTGAAGTAAACCAAATGTAAACGATTGTGAGAGTTTGACATCAACAAAGCCGTAAAATATATCTTTCTTTGAAATTTTTGTAGGCGACGACCGATGACTCAACTTTGATGGCTTGATGACGATGACAGATGAAAAAAAAAGTTGCCTGTTATATATCCAACATGGAATAGCGACAATGACTAAACTAAACTTACAAAAACGATTCCAACGTTCTGAATGTAAGAACAATAAAGTACTTATGAAAAGATCCAAGCATGCAAAAACAGTTTTGTCATACTAAACGAAATCTTTGTCTTTTATGCTTGATCTCAATATCGCATAAAGCCATTCCATAGTGAATTGTGCTAAATCAGACTATATATACATAAATTTGTCATATCTATCCACATATTATATTCCAGATACTGATACATCCACAGAGCACAGTGTCAAGTGTCAACAAAGCCATTATTAGAATGTGACGTATTTGCATTTTGTGTTTCCTTTGGCATTTTAACACGTACGAAAATATACAAACCATCACCACATTGCCAACCACACCAAAAACCATATCGTCATCGATATTGTACACAATGACTGATGACATGAAAAGTGCAAGTTGTGAACTCAGCTCATGACTTTTGTTCCTCACAGCATTCCACATTCCCATTTCCCATTTGGTAACATGCAACCTTATCGACTCGATGAGTCCTCCAAATGATGAAACTGTGAAACAAGCTCTTATCGACACCTAAAAAAATGAGTCACTACTACATTCAGTCGGTGCTGAGCATTCTTGAGGAACGTTTAATGTTTTCAGCTTGAGCAAGCCGAAGCACAGACTTAAGGAAATTCGACGACAGGAAATTATTCAAGTGACATTCAAATGTCAATGTCAACTATCATTCATTGACATTGTGAACAAAGACAACATCAAATACGAAACGTATCATAAGCGTTGGCGGTTTGTGCTAGAATTCTGCCCCGAATTTCACTTTTGTGACAGGTGACAGTGACATTTGACATTTTTCAGTAACGTTTTTCAGGACACTTTTTGAGAAGAAAAAGCCAAGGAAAATAAGGAAATGAAAGGTTTGTTTCTGGTTTCATTGTCTTTTTTGACTACAAACACGAAAAGTGCGTCTTTCCTTTTATAGTCCAGTCCCATTGTATTCCGCTGCATTGTGAATTGTGAAGTCATATCAAAAGGTTATTTTCTGCACAGCCTGAATTGCATTCCGCTACATCTGTTCACGTCACACTTTGTGCATTTTGTGTCTGTCTGCCTTCTCATATAATTCCACGTAAAAGTCCATTTGTGCAAAAAAAATTACTTGTTACATTACAACTATACTTTTAACCTCATTCCTTCCAATGAAGTTGACAGCTCAAGATTCTCATTTGTAAGTTCACTACTTTTGTTTGTATATTTTTTTGTACTGTACTTTTTACAACGGTTAGTAAATCTACAAATGTAAACACTTTTTGTGGTTCTTCTGTAATTTAAAAAAATATTTATTGTCGTCGTCGAAATTAGGAACCTTTATTTTGAAAAGATTTTGATATTAAAGGTTACATATACAGTTTTGGACTAAGGCTTTGATAACCTTTAAGTGGTGTTAGTGTAACATGATGGAAATTACCGTTATGTGCCAAAAGACTTTACGTCACGTCATATAAAGTGGGAGGAAACCTTTTTTCATTCCTCTTTCATTGTGTTTAGGAAGTATCTATTTTTAGGATATTAAATAACAATTACGGTTGGTTTTGGTAAGGTTTGTATATTGAACTTGTTGAAGCAGACGAATTTGGTGAGTTAGTTTAATTAACTTCATTACTTTTCAAAATTGCAGATTCGTCATTCTGTGAATCGTGTAAAATGATGTCGATTCGAGATAGTTTTTCCAAAATACAATGGCTGTCCAGTAGTCACTGTTGACGAATAGAATGAAGTAGTTGGACATTTTGAATCAGGTTAATCTTTTGAGATTAAAGAATCCTTGCCAAAACAGGAAAATGGGATCCAGAGTTAGGTAAGATTTTTTAATCATAGCATAATCAGAAAGTTTGAAAGAGGAAATGGGATGATAAAATGATTGAATCATCAGATAGGTTCGTAATGTTGGAACTTTTGTATTCAGGTGCCGTAAAACAGTAAAAAGATTGTTCGAATGCTTCATCACTGTTGAGACTCCGTGGTCTCAAGCACAAGTACAGTCTGATTCCTGGACACCAAATGAAATTAAAAAAGTTCATCCAGTCATTCAGTCTGTATTTCCTGCTTCCTTTAAAAATGAAGATATTTTAAGAACGTCTGCACAATTCGCATTCCCTTGTCCTTCGGAAAGGTAATGATGATACTCGATATAACATTCATTTTTATTTGGAACTTTGGTGTAATTTAATTGGGATTATTTATATTCGTATTTTGCAGTGAGACTGTTGAAGTGTTCACTTTCGTTCTGACCAGTGGTGATTCAAAATGGACATTTGGATATTGTCGTCATCCTCCAGGAGCTCCTACGTGCACAATTTTCTTGTCATTCCTTCCGTGGCAAGAAATATTTTATCGATCTCTGAATTTTTGCGCTGAGCTCCCAAACACGTCACTGGTCACATTCCTGGAACGGATGTATTCTGTTCCAGTACCAGATGCTGGAACTTGTCTGTATGTTCCAATGGTTCCAAAAGCTTTCATATGTCCGTGTCCAAGTGACCATGCATTGGCTTCTATTCCAGAAAACGTAAATAATTTCGTGGAATATTCACCTTTTAAAAATAGTACCCTGAACGATGTATTTTGTAATTTGATTTCATTTTTATTGCAGCGGAACGCAAGCGAATTCTACAATGCTCTTCGTACCGATTCCATGTTGAAATTGTTTGCTGCTCTTCTATCAGAAAGAAGAATAGTAGTCACAAGTAAAAAGGTGGCTCGACTGTCATCAGTTGTTGTTGCGTGCAATGTTTTTCTGTTCCCAATGTCCTGGCAGCATATTTTCATTCCGGTCCTACCGATTTCGCTTCAGGATTATTTGGCAGCTCCTATGCCGTTTCTTATTGGAGTACCAATTCGAGTATGGAATCGCATTCCAACAGATTCTATCGGTCAAGTTGTTCGAGTTGACGCTGATACAGATACGGTTACAACTCCTTTCGCTGAAGATTTGGAGTCATTACCAGATGATATACAGTCATCACTTAGAAAAAATTTGGCTGGAGAAAGAGTTCTTGGCGATGGACTTTCGAGAGCTTTCTTGAGAGCTTTAGCACTTTTGATGGGTCACTACAGAGATGCCATTCGCGACGACGATTTGTCGTTTGATCCCAATATGTAAGTTTTCAAGACCAGAAATCAACATCCTCATCAAGAATATTTATTGGACTTTACATTTTTTCTGTTTTTTATAGGTTTGTTCAGTTCGCTCATCCTGGACACCGAAACTTCATCGAGTCAAAATTGCTGGGCTTACAGATTTTTCAGCAGTTTATTGAAGATCGAATTGAACGTATCAAAACTGGAGAATGTGAATCTGATGAATTTGAGTTGGAATCTTTGGCTTGGAGGTCTCATAATCGTTCTAATGGAAAACTAGCTTTAAGGAGTATAGCTGGAAGGGAAAATAGGTAAAGTCTTATTTAACCTAAACCGCAGATTATATATTTATTTTCACAACAATTCCGCATGATTTTCAATCTTTCAGAACTGCAATAAAGAAAGCTGGAAAAGCTGTGATGATGAGTATGAAACGGGAAAGTGGCAATTTAATCGAAACTGTTAAGCAAAACTCAGCCCTGAAGTCAGCATTAAGAACGGTAAGATCAGGGCCACTTATAAACGCTTTCATTGTTAATTTCAATGAATGTTAAAGACTCCAATAATGATATTAATCTGCTCATTTGGATAGGTCAAAGAAAGTGGAAAAACTGTAAAGCAAAAAGGTCAGATTGCGTACTCTGACATTAGATCCAAATTCCATGTGGCTCCCAGTTCAGTTTATTCAAGAAGAGAAGGGCCCATTCCATTCGATTATGGGCAAAGTCAGAGCACCAAAAGTTATCGACGTCAAGGAAGTAGCTCCATAAACACTCCGAATTCTACATTGGAAGAAATGAAAGTTGGGTCATCAGCACACTCCGCACATGTACGCACATCCGATTCTGATGACAATCTTGTTCATTTAATGTCGACGACGGGAGGTTTAAACGAACTACCAGGTCATGAAAATGGTAAAGTTGGGATTCAACCTCGTCTCAGTAAATCAGAAGAGAATCTTATTGATTTGGACAGTCCCGATAGTATGAGAGGATTCAACATGGAAAACCCAGTTTACGATTTAGTCACAAACAACAGCGTGTTTGAAGATGAATTTGAAGGTTTTAAAACGGATGAACAGCTTTTGAAAGAGTATGGTCTCAACGACTATTTTAGCCAATTGAATATTAGTGGAACAAGTGTAAGCAGCAACGGATCCAGTGGATTTGATGGAGCTACTCAACAGTCCAGTAAATCTAATTGGGCTACGTTTGAATAAGTGGTTGAGGTTTGAAAATGCAAAATATGATTGCATGTATGAGGTTCTAAAACTCAACGCCTTTATATAGGTGTTATAGTTGATATTTGGATACAGTCCATTAAAACGTAACTTGTACAATACATGCCGAAGTGAGGTTGGCAAACTCAAACAAGCCTTCATTATCTTAAAATAAGGACTCATTTAAACCAAGTTTTAGTGTTTAGCTTCTAAGTTCTAAGTCGTCGGTTCGGTATAGTGATAGTCAATAACAGTTTCTAATATTATTTACTATTTTAGTGATAATGATAACGAACGATTGTATACAGCAGTTTGTTTACTTGCATTATTAACTTGAACATATTTATTTAAAAAGCGACGGACAGTCCGCTAACAAAAGAGATATAAGATTTTTCGTAATAATAACAATAGAGTACGTAAGAAAAGAGCTACATACAGCTCACATGTCAAATTTCGACCATGTCACATGTCATATAGTTTGTTGACAATTTTCTTGTCGTAATTCGTAATGTTTTACATAGCCGGGCTTTCAGTATCGTCTACAAGTTACAGTAACAACTACTATAAAGGTGCGCATGCGAAGCAACTGATGTGATGTGACTAAAATGATCGAAGCCATAACGTTGTTGACTAATCACTATTTAATGAATAATTATAGCAATCAAGTAATTATTGTGTGTCCACGATTTAGTCACTTGACCAATACATATTACACATTTTTCCAAGAACATCACTGTTTTAAAATCGCACTCATTTCTCATTTATGACTATTCCAAAGCATTCATCAACATCCAGCAGTTTCAGCCATATATAATTCATACGGTACAACATTGATTATCTAAAGCTAACTTGGAATTCGCATAGAAAGATGAAAAAGACATCAAATGACGTTAATACCGTCGTTGTTGAATACAAGATTAGCTAGAAATATATGAATACGTTGCATAGATCATGGGCAAAATGCAAGTATTGCGCAAGAAGACTGGAAAATTGTTTAATAAATTAAACTAACTGCATTTTTCAATGTCACCGGGATCTAGCTTCTTCAGATTACTTCTTGAAATCTGCCCCAAAATTTGTACCTCAATTCCGAGCTTGTCCAAGACATCTTGGCACATGCAGAACACGGGATTGATTTTTTTGAGTGGAACACTTTTCTCATCAGTGTAGTCGAGCATAGACAATGCTCCTAGACCGAATAATGTGTGAAATGGATCAACGACATTTCCTGGTCGATCCGAAAACCCTCCAGTACTCACATCTTGACATGAGAGAATAAACCGAATCAAGGCATCCTTGTCGATCCAGTCTTGTTTTCCCAGGATTGTCAACGACGCAAGTACCCACCTATTCAATTCAAACAAGTTTATTATAAAACATCCCTACTTCCCTATCCTATTGTAATTCATATCTACTGTGCCTATCGTTAACAAACGGATATTAACGTACCATGAGTAACAAACATCTGGTAATTTCCCCGGTCTTCCATTAAAGCCGCCTGAATCTAGCTGTCGTTCAGCAAGCCACCATCCAAGGCGGTCTTCGTCAATTCTATGCATATGCTCTGTAAATTAAAAGGTCAGAATCCAATTAAATAAATGGTGAAGGTGAATCACACAAGTAAGAGTAAATACTACAAGCTTTAAAAACGCAATTATCGACGTACTGAGAATAGACAATGTTCCTAATGCACAATAGATAAGTCCAGCGTGGGATTCTGAAAGAGGTTTTGAACCGAAACCCCCATCTAAATTTTGGCATGAAAGCACAAAATCTGCAGCCTTTCGTACATTAATGGAATCCAATTTTTTCTGAAATGATATGAATAAAATAGAATAGTCATTATCAATGTGATGAGTGAATGAAAAAATTAATTGTTGATGTTAAGTTTTGATGTGCTTACAAGTAGTGTCAAAGTAGCTACAGCGCAAAATGAAAATCTGATGTCAACTTCCCCCCACTTGTCCCCAAAAAATGAACCGTCGGCTTGCTGCAGCGACTCAATGAAAGAAACAACTTTGGACGTGTCAATACAGTTGACTTCATCATACCTATTAATCAAACACCAAACGTCACAAAATATTCAAGCAGGTTTCTTTTCTATTTCCACTACATATTTCAAACTAATATAAAATCCAAAGAAATTTTTTGTTCACTCACATGGCCAAAATTTGAACTGCACTCAAAGTGTACAAAATGTGAGGATCGTGATCTTTTGAAGGAGCAAATCCACCAACTTTGTCATCAAAACATTCTTGTACAAAGGCAATGACTTCGTCCCGTGGCAGAGTATCTAATTTTCCCATGAGATCCAAAGCTGTTAATCCCCAGTACATCCCGGACATCCGAAGAAATTCCGTCATACAAAACTCCTACGATCACAACAAATTAACTCATCAACAAAATGTTAATTCTACATAACATTTCATTTCATAATATAAATAGAACATGTACAAACATGTAAACACTTACATAATCATCTTTGGTATTTCCATACTTGGCAAGAAATTCAAGATGCTTCGGCATTTCTAAATTAAGGGTACCGTCCGGTAACACAATGTCCGAGGACACTGTTACCGACATTCTACCTACGGGTATCAGATTGATTATTGTATCAAAACCAGTCTAAAATTACATCCAGCAGCCACCTGAAAAAAAATACACCACAAAAATGAATAACCACAACACAACCAATAATTTTTTCTAACCTCTAATCTTTGAATATTTGTAAACGTAAACGTAAACGAACGAAAGTACAGTTTATTTAAAAATCAAATCAGATCACAGATCGAGCAGAACTGTTTAAAAATTGAATGGTCATAAATGTTTAGATCAACACAAAATCAACAACTTTTGAAAGTTCTAAAAAAACCACAACTGTTGTGTAATGCACACACATAAACATAAACAACACACACAAAATATTCCAAAATTAAATAAATAAGAGAACAAATCCCAAAATGTTCTCACCACCAAACACGCCAAGGTCACACGAAAAACTCCACCACTCAAAATGAATGTAGCACAAAAGTTAATAGTTGACCAGCCCCATTAAAAAATGAAACCATGAAATAAGTAAACTTGAGTAAAAATTGACCTTGTCCTGGTAAAATGCTAGGAATTTTGGGTGGATCTCCTCCTCATCTTTAGCTTTTGTGAATCCAATGGAAATGAATGGAAAGCTAGTGAAAGTGCTATAAATGAAGGATTCTGAGGCTCCCTCTGCCTTAAGAAGATTCACCTTCGAGGAGAATATCCACACAAATCCAAAAATCTTCACATTTTGATCATTTTTCATCTTCTCATCTTCTTCTCTTCCATTTGTGCAAAACACCGACAACAGTCAACATTTTTGCGTGTTGTGTTCTGTCGTCGTGCGGTGTGGCCTTAGTTTTAACAGGTGACTGAGGTGACCACACACTCTGTGACTTATTGTGCACTGACATTCTGGGTCAAGGACGAAGAAAGTAAAAATTCGATCAGGTGATTATTTTGTAGAAAATTTGGGGCCTTTGGGTTTTTCGTTCATGTACGTCGTACTACAATTTTGAACTGTGTGGTTTGGTGTTTGTTTGGCTTATTGCCAATAATTTGTTTAATGTTTTGATTGTTTTTTTTTTGCAGACACAGCTGCTCCATTGTTGTCCATAGACAATACATTCAAGTTCATGTCTTAAGTACCTCATAAATCGCATTTACGTTCGGCAATAAATGTATACATATCCATATGATAGACAATAGATCTTACAATAGGACATTAAAAATTTTATTAGTACTTGACTTCGCACTTTACTCAAAAGTTGTTGCCAAATAATGCCTTATCAAATCATATATTTGCTATAAATATATATCTTTTGGAAAAAAATACTACTACATTATGTTGCAATTTGAATACACATTGCAATTGTAGTTTGATGATGATTCATGAGGAGACAATTATTGAGAATTGACTGAATGTGTTCATAGGAAAGTTGTTTCCTGACGATTGTTTTTATATCGTTGACGCTAGAAAAATAATTCTTCTTTCGCTTTAGTGACGTAATTTTTAGTTAGCTTAAAAGTAGGAATTAACGTACAAATCGTAAAAAAATGAATGACGACGTTAGGATGCTTTATGAAACGCTTCAAGCGGCTACGTCTCAGAATCCCGAAGTATTGAAGCCGGCTGAAGTTCGGTTGTCATCTTGGGAAACTCAGCCGGGATTCTACAGTGCACTCACGGTAAACTGAAAACACTTTGGATTGATGGAATTAGAATAAATGCATCTGATCTGACATGTCATTTATCTTGTATCGTATCGTATTTAAAAAAAAACATGATTCTTTTTCCTTAGAAAATTATTTCAACCTTTGATTTGGATGCCAACACAAGATACATGGCTGTGATTTACCTCAAAAATGGAGTTGACAGGCACTGGAGAAAGACGACCATGTAAAGTTGCATTTACTCTCAACGCGTGCAATCGTAGAATGACTATTTGTTAACTTGTATACTTGATGATTTTCAGAGGGATATCAGAGGTTGAAAAGGCTGAAATAAAAATGACGTTGGAACACCTTATTTTACTTGAACCAATGTTGAATGCTGTTACGCAAATCGCTATTGTAGTTTCGAAGATTGCTCGCTTAGAGATTCGTGACTGGCCAACTTTGCTTCCTCTGCTTATGGAGAATATTCGGTCTGCAGATGTGAACAAGCAATACAGGTAAAACGAAATCGAATTTCGGAGATTGACGATTAAAGAACTTAAAGTCAGTTAATTAGAAAAGGAATAATGCAATTGCGACGTTGTTTATTTTCAGAGTTCTCGTTACTACATACCACGTTGTGAAGATTTTATCTACAAAACGACTGACTGGAGATCGAAAAATATTCCAAGATATGTCATCGGACATTTTTGTGTATTTATGCGGTTTATGGGATTCACTCTTTATTTCATGGGCTACCTCAGGTGCTTCCGGTGAAGCATTGCAAAGAGCTCATTATGCATTGAAAATATTGCGAATCCTTTGCATCCGCGGGTACAAAGTGCCTCATGAAAACGCAAACGTTGCGGAATTCATTCGAAAGACTATGATTCGAGCTAAAGAAACTTTACAATTGCGTAAGTGAAAGTTTCCCCACGTGCTTTTTAATTCTTGGTAGAAAGTTATGTTGCAGGAAATGGTTGTAATTGCAAGTAATGTATGTTACAGGGTTAACTCGCCAGGATTCATCTGCGCTGTTGGAGAAACACGTTATTACAATGTGGAAAGTTATTGGAGACTTGCTTGAGATTCATCCATTGTCGTTCGTTCCATTCCTTCACGCAGGGCTCGAATTTGCAGCATATTTTGGATTTTCTGAAGAAGGCAGAAGTCTTGTTTTTGAACGAATTGCTATTCATGCGCTAAATCTCCTAAAAGGGATTATTTTATGTCCCGAGTTTCGTGTACCTAGAGCAATTGAAGGACTTGAAGGTAAAGCTTGTACCCTTTAGTAACCCAGTATTCGTTAAAAGCTCAGTTTTTCAATGCTTCAATTTTTGCTCTGCTTTGAAGGTTCAACTCATCGGATCACTACTCCGGATACGGATCCTTTGACCGTAGAGGCAGCTGAGATCAAGGATAGATTTTTTTCAAATGACAATTTAGTAGTTCTTGTTCGAGTATTGGTCACACGTTACCTTCCACTCACGCCTGCGGAATTGTCAAGTTGGAATGATGATCCAGAAGAATTTGGTATGTATGAAATTGTAAAACTATTGTGTAAGTTTATTGGAAATTGTAACGCGTTTGTGTGTTATGGTAGCCCTGCGGATGGAGGAGTCGGGAGAAACCTGGAAATATAATTTGAGGGTTAGTTTTCACTATCTGAGGAAGAAACTGAATAGTTTTGAGTATGTATTTATATGTTTTATTGTTACCTGCAGCAATGTTCGGAGACTGTCTTTGTGACATTGTTCAAGGAATTCCGAAAATCTTGCGATGTTTTGCTAGGTATAATGAAAGACTTTGAGGCACCAGTGAATGATCCGAATGATATCGCAGCAATATTAGCAAAGGACGCTTTGTATAATGCTGTTGGAATTACAGCTTTTGAACTTTATGACGAGGTAAGATGTCCAATTTCAACTTTGAATCTTAGGATTTTGACATGTAAAGGTGTTTAATTGCTCTCTGAAATCAATTCGGTTCTTTTTATAGTTTTCATTTGATAATTGGTTGACCACTACTTTAATGCACGAATTGTCCCTTCCTGTGCCAATTCTCCACCGTCGAATTACCTGGTTGGTTGGACAATGGACTGGTGTGAAGATTAATCCTGAGTCCAGACCTATTATTTATGCCTTACTCTTAAATGGACTGAAATCTCCGGATGTTGTGGTACTGATATTGTTTATTCTTTTTCCAATATTTTTAGATGTTCAAAATCCAATCACTTAGAATTCTACGTTCTTTTTAGGTTCGACTGAGTTCTGGACAAGCCCTGCGTAGTTGTTTGGACGACTTTGACTTTGTGCCTGACCAATTTTGTCCTTTCATGCAGGATACTTTTCATTGCTTGTTTACACTCTTGAAAGATGTTCGAGAAAGTGATAACAAGGTACTGCAGTTTTACAAACGTCGTGCTTACTTCCTGTATATTTTATGTTGCCCCATATTATCTTGTTTGTTTGTTTTTCAGATGAGAGTACTGCATAGCATGAGCTTTCTCATTGAACGAATGGGATCCCAGATTAAATCGTCTGTGCAAATTGGTTCTCTTACGCAATACCTTCCGCTTCTATGGACCACGGAGCACAATATGTTGAAGGCTGCCGTTGTATCTACTTCCATTCAACTGGTTCATGTAAGCCAACGCTGTTTTATTTTACGAATTCGTTCATACAAGCTTTACGATGAATAATCTACCTATTTTAACTCTATTTTAAAGGCTATGGGAAATGAATCATCTGTATTGCGAGATTTCTTGTTTCCGGTTATTCGAATTGCAACCGATTTGAAGAGCCAAGAACACGTTTATTTACTCGAGGATGGCCTTGACCTGTGGCATGCTCTCATGGAATATACCACTGATCCTCCAGAGTACGACTTTGCATGATAAACTTATTAATTCTTGGACACTAAATTCATCTAAAAATTCTTTTTGTTGTTTCTTTACAGTGATGGTTACGTCAGTTTGACGGACAATCTCATGCCTTTGTTAACAATTTCTACGGAACATCTTAAGATGTCATTGGCTCTAGTGAACTCGTACGCGTTGATTTATCCTGAGCGATTTGCTGAAAGATTTGGCTCAGCAGTTTGTACCGAACTTAATGTTGCTATTTCGGACATGAGAGCAGATGGGATCTGTTTGGTTGTTCGCTGTATTGAAATGCTTCTACGAACATCGCCAAACCATGGTCCTCATTCTGTGAAGCCAATTATTGGGAAAATATTCCAGTAAGAATTCCAGTGTCTTATCCCCAATTTAGGTTAGAGGTCGTATACAAAATGATGTTTCTATTTAAATTAGGTCTGCTTATGATGGTTTGGAACCTCCAATGTTGATGTCAGTTTATCTGTCGGTGGTCGCTCGTCTGCTGCTGCTTAGCGAGCCTGTGTTTCAATTAGGACTAGAATGCGTGGCTTCTTCTGAATCAAAATCTACATCAGAAGTTCTCGCTGCGATCACTGAGGTTATGTGCAATAAGATTACTTATGTCGTCCAGCCCGAACGAAGAAAGCTTATAAGTATTGCTCTTTTAAAGCTTATGTCAACTGGAGATCAGGTATGTTAGGTTGGGATAAGAATTGGATCGGTAAAATTTTCTGAATTGTTACAATATAAATGTGTATGTAAAATGTTGTTATAGACGATTCTTCATCGACTCTGTGGAATATTTCTCGCTGTGTGCGAAGCATTGAATGATATTATAAAATCGGATGCTCAGGGCAATATGATGGAGTAAGTCAATTTTACTAAAGATTTGCGAAGCGTATGAAGCGGATGCTAACGTTTTGACTTCTTTTCTAGTTCTCTTTGTGTAATTGACTTTGATGCCCAAAAGGACACGGATGAAGTTGTAACCGAAAATGACATCCGAAAGAAACATCTTTTGTCTCGTGACGTGGTTTACACCGTGGACCTGATTCAGTTGTTCAGAAACGAAGTCAACAGTCTCAGACAACGACTTGGAGAAGTTCATTTCGCTGATATGATGAGTACCGTGGATGTGGAGACGATGCAAATGGCCAAGGGTTTTCTGGAGTAATAATTCCGTCAATGTCGAGGGAAGTGACTGTATTCTTCTACAACGGCCCTGTGCGGTTCCTGTCACCAGACTAAGATGGAAAACTAATTAACTGTAGCCTCAACCTCCACCTCGTATTTCTATAGTTTGCTTGTAACTATATTTACTATACGTGTTCGTAACATGAATTCGACCTCACTCAAGCAGAGAAAGTAATAAATTGCACTTGGGATTTAGTTGCCCAATGGAAGAGGAAATGCGTTGAAAAAGCATCATTGACTTAGTGGAGGAAGAGGAGTGAAATTGGTTTGCTATCATAGTTATAGTCGAAATAGAAGATATGGAGGCATGGATCGATGTGGGTGAAAGTTGGTGAAATTCGGATCGTTTTGGCTAGATAATGTGTCCGTTTTACGCATGTAGAGCATTAGATAGGAGACAAACCAGAAGGCGGAGGCGGGCATGGAAGGCGGGTCCACAGTCGACGAGTGATTTCCCAAGTGGGATGCCTTTCATCCAGAGAGTGTCAAATCTTTTTGGGGCTTTCCAGAGGAAGGGAAGACGTGTCGCATTTCCACCCGAATTAACCAAGAGATTGACCAATTTGTCACATCGAGAGAGACTCGTAGGAAAATGGGCGCTTTATAGAGTTTTGCCATGTCGTCTCATGGGGCTGCAGAGCACTCAATTTAGGCAAAAGTTTTCTCTGCTCTGCTCTTCTCTCTCCTCACACAATCTCGGCACTCTTCCCTTCTTTCGCATTGGAAAGTGTCTCCTTAATGACTCCACTTACTTTGTGAGGAGAGATCAAAGGAATGGGGCTCAGGAAATGGGAGACGCTTTTAAAATTCTACGACTCACATTGTGTCAAGTGTTTCTTTCTGTTTTTATTCCGCTCTCTTCTCTTTCTCTCCATTTCTTCTCTTTCTTCTATCCGTTCAGCCACTTTCCTCATCCACATTTCCCCTTCCTCTTTTCTCCTTTGTCCTCCGCTTCTGCCTTTCTACTGCCCAGTAAACTACCTCATGGGCGCCATAATTACACCAAGTACTAACTCATGTTTCATTCTCCCAGTTAATTCTTTCTTCCTCAGATTCGCCTTCTATTATCCTTATCCCCTTTTCACCATTCCTTTCTTAATGCTCTCATCGTCTTTCCTATTTTTCTTCTTCCTTCTCGTTTCACCCTTCTGTTTTATACATACTTAAACCTTAAATGCCGCCATATTTTTTCTTCAAACTATATGATATGATACTTAACTCTTTACCCCGCAGTCTATTGTAACCATCTCTTTTATAATAGCACTTAGCATTGGGTTCAACTGCAAACAGTATCCATCCTATACACACTACAAATACAACTGTCTACTATATTTTGTTTGTTTTATTAGACTTTAAGTCAGTTAGTTAAAAAACGACGTAATACTTTTTTGAAACGCTGCTGTGAGTTACAATGTACAAAAAATGCAATGAATGGACAATGAATGGATATCACTTGGTTAATAGTGCTTTAAGATTTCAAACTTCAAACCTGCCATTTTCTCACAGTGCCCCATGGAATCAACCGGTTATCCTTATCAACCTGTGGTTTGAATGTAATAGAGTATTCAGGTAATCAGAGCTGTGTATTAGATGACAAAATATTAGAAATAAAATTCGGGTTCGAAAGCAAAAAATATTGAACGATGCTGATTTAAAGACAGGCTATCAACAGATTATTAAATAGGACTTGACCGTGAGTGTTTACGTCTATATCATTGAGTGTTGACGGAGTTGAAAGGAATTGGTTGGAAAGGTGAATTGACACATTGTGGCCATAAAGAGTGTCTCAATCAGTCATTGAAGGCTTGTACTCAGCCTAATCTGCAGGTTCAGTCTGCTATAAAATAGATGAGGAGAATGAGGAGATTAAAATTGTAAAGGGAAGTATATAGGAATAAGTTGAAGAAGATTGGAGTTGCGGGAATGGGAATGGTCTTCTTGCGAATGACTCTTTCATGGACTATTGTCCTGTTGTATAGAGCCGGCAGTGGAAGAAGAGAAGAGGAATGATGCTCAAATGACAAAAACAGATTTGAATTGAAAGGGTTTAATTAAGAGGAGAATAGTGGACAAGAGTGACAAGAAAGAGTGATTTTGAAGTCATGGGAGAATATGGAAGGAATAAAGTCAGAAGACTGAGACGACGCGACTCCTTCGAAGTGGACGACTGGAATTGAATAGAGTTTTGATATGGAAATTGCTTATTAATTGAAGGTATAGAGACGTGCCGAGTGCAATGGGCCTGAATGCTCATTAATCATTTTAAAAGTGTTAACCATTTTATAACCGGTGCATTTCACACGTCATCCTCCGTCCGTCGCACTTCATAATGATCTTTTATGAACGGATGATGGTAGTGAGAGTTTATTAATGATGATTATATGGGATTTACGAGTTGTGATGGCGTCCCTCCTTACGCGTCCCTTTTCTCTCGCCTTCTCAAACTCAATTCAAACATGTATTACAGGAGCAGTTTGAGTTTTGAGAGTTTCGTTGTTGTGTGTTGGAAAATGAGTTGTTCATCTCCAGAAGAAGAAGTAGCAGCTCGCACACTACCGTCTGTTCACTTGTTCAGCTCAAGTCCATCTCTAAGTGAGTGTATCAAAGAGAAGTCAATTACATTTTCATTAGGCAGCATGAGTCGCCAAAAATCCACGGCCGACAAGAATTCAATAGGGCGAAGGCCTTCTCCTGCCTCTCATGCTGTCTATTCAAATCTCACCGTCCTGGTGACAAATGATGAAAATGTTCAACTCCCGTGTTTAACGCTTCATTAAGTCTCTACTTTTATCCTTACCGTCGTTTCGTGGCTCGGGCTCTCAAACCTTTTCCAACTATACACAAGAAGAATCATCTTTCGCCCTTTTCGTCATTAACCATTACGAACCCTTTTGCTCATCCTCTCTGACTATACTTCCTAATTCATAATCGCTTACCCCAATCACCTGCTCGTGAATCTGCAAAAGTCAAGAGCATCTACTGTTGTCGTGTTGCTGCTTAAAGACACGACAAACACCAAATCTTCCATTCTCTGCATTTCTTGCCTTTTTCTTGCAACTTACAATTCACATAGCACGTACCTTTGGAACTCGCAACTCAAACCGTGAATAAAATGTATGCGAAAAGTCCTAATGCCGTGATTGCATTAAATGAATTACTTACATGAGACGAGAGTCTTGGAAGTGCCGTTTTCATGACTCTCTAATGAACGTCTTGCATGCATATTTGATGACAAGACGAGATGAGTAGCTTGAAACGTTACTGTTTTATTCATAGACAAAAATGACTTCAATTACTCCTTGGTACAGAATTCATTTGTAAAGTGTAAGTGTGAAGTTTCCTTGGCCAAAGCGTTTGTCTTAATATTGAGCTTTTAGCAACACAGCGGATGAGTACTCTTTTAATACACAACAGCCTTTTTGTATAAATTAGCGTTCACATTCAAAAACTATGCAAATTATTCCAATGAGTCCTTTACAGTACAAGCCTACTCGTTTTAACATTTATTCATGCTGTTTTTTGAATAAAGTTTGTCAAGCAGTACACGTTGCAAAAAGGCATAATAAAAAACGCAGACTGGAGGCGATATTGTGTCAAAAAGCAAGAAAACGGATTTTTAATACATTTTGCTCCTTTGACACTAAATCTAAATGTAAAAATAAACCGTCAAGCTCTTTTGACTTCACCTTTGAAAGTCTTGGAAACCCTTTGGGGTAAGGTGCTACATAATTCAGACAGTATAGAGACTTTATGACTTGTTCTGGGAAAGGTCTCACGTTCCACAAATACAAAATCGTTCATAGGAAGTTCGTGAACGTGATTTTTTTTCAGAAATCACCCTCTTTTTTTGGATTTCCTTTGATTTCCCCTAGTGATCGATACGTCTCAAGTTAGCAAGGAAAAGTACACTTAAACTTCTCTATTTTCTGCAACGTTTTTCGTCTTTAGAATGTGTTACTTTTTAATTATTACACGTTTGGACTGGCTGTACTTTGCATTCAACTCCCAACGTCACAATTTAAGGTTTTTTTACCGTATCGAACCAATTGAAATGAAAATAAGGTGTCAAGTCAACTTTCAAAAAAATGAATACTATAATGCATATAGCATTGATTTGTGGGATTTGAAGCTGACAGGGCAAAGGATTAGGAAACCAGGTCTATTTACAAACTTGAATGTACAGTAAAATGCATAATGGACTGAGCACGACATTTTGGCAAGCTTTTTGTAAGGGCAAAGCGTGGAAAGCACGAGCACAGGTCATCAGGGGCATTGAATGGAATGACAATGACAAGGAGTATAAAGAGAAAACACGAGGTTCGCAAACTGATTGAGAGTAGGAGAATAAGGTAAGGGCGGATTCATTTAGTGGGCATTATGAAGGGCTATTTGGTCTATTATGGACTTAGGGAGACAAAGGAAGATTACAGAGGCAGGATGGCTTTAGAGTCGAGTTTGTGTGTGGCAACTTGGGAACAAGAGAGAGAGTGTGAGTTAGTAGAATGTCATGAAATATCCATTAGGAGACCACAATATTGATTTTCCCCATTGGACACGGGCAATCCAGAATAAAAGGAGTGGGCTCTTACACACAATGTATAGCGCCAAATGACTTCCGGATCTCAATGGCAGATCTGTTCCCGCAAGCCAGGCGCTTTTTTGGTAAGCTGCAAAAAAAAGAGTGAAATAAGCCGACGACGCTTGCCTCCGTTCCAAATGTGTGTTTCAGGCAATAGCACACAACACACTTTAGTCATTTCCGACTTCCTACCCAACAAGAGTTTTGGTGGTTTTATACTCTCTCAGCCTGCCTTTGCAAACTCCAAAATTCTCCGTCGTTTCGTCGTCTTTTCTCTTTTTTTTTCACTGGGTTTTTCTCTCGCCGTCGTCCGTGGCTAATGTTTCTTCTTGAGCAATGAGAGCCACTTTGGCCAAGCATTTCGACTTCATGGAGCGAGTGAAAGGCGTCGCGTCGCGGTGGCCAATTGAGGAAGTCCTAATTTATCTTTTGGACCGGAGACCATTTGCATAAATCCACATTTTAAATGTTAATCGGTTCCCATTTTCTCTTTTCTGAATGCATTAAGTGACACAAAACTACATTACCGTATTATATCATACTTTTAAAAGTAATACTGTTTCATACAAAACCAGAAGTGACAGGATTCGGAACTGAGTTGTTTCAGAGTACCCGAGGACCGGGACCCGAAAAGTCCCTTCTACCAAGTTTCCGAGTATTAGACATTCACATTAGAAATGTAGCAAATAGCTCATAGGAAACATTGCATTCAAAAACACTCCTATTGTTGTTTTCTGTAAAAGTGATTATGATTGGTTCTCCGAATGTCTCATTGGAACACAAAAACGAGGGAAAGAGTGCGAGAGACCAAATTTGTGTGCGGCTTGTGTGAGTGTTAATGACTTCCGTACTTGAAAGGGCTCCAGTCTCTCGGGTGTACTTTGACCATTTCCGTAGAGCATGCCATGAAAATCATGTAACTCAATGCTGAGGGGGAGGGCTTATGTTCTCTCTAAATGGGGATACAAGGCTTTTGCATGTGCTCCGGTCATTAGGGACGCAATAAACGATTAAGAGCTATTCAGTGTGCCACTTATCGTGTGGATCGCTAGATTGCTTTTTATGTCCCTTCCCTCACTTTGTTGAACGCGTCTCTCTTTCTCCTTCCTCTTCAACTGTATTTAAGTGTATACACACACTTGAAAGGCCAAATGTGAGCAATCTCAAGCGTCCACACTACAATCTAACAAACAATCCAAAACTCACACGACTCAATATATACAAAAAGCATCACCACCACAATAATAACACTAACACTTCTATGAACTTCTCTACGCACTCCAATTCTCTTTGGAATTATATACTAATTTTCCTTATTCTCTTTGGTCTTCCGTGTGGTTCTGTTTTTGGATAACCTCAAGTCTCAAATGGGAACATGGATTTTGCCCTTGGAGTTTTTGGAGTTCGTCGTGGACGTGCTTGCTTATGCCTTAGGTTACTTTATATAATACCCTGTCTTTTTCCGTGTTCGGTTCCACAAAAACACCCTTGCCATCACCGAACAAAGTCTAAATTACCCTCATCGTGTCCTTAAGACTAATTGATCTCCCTCCACTAAACGCATTGCCACACCTCACTGTGTTACGCAAACCGTTTGGGGTTAGTCAACTTGACACTCGGCAACAGCAACAGCTCACAAATCTTTTCACTCCAATTCCAAATGCAATCCCAATCCTTTTTTTGATAACATTGTGCATGTATGAGTGAACAAAACACAAGCTTTTCTCAAATGCAAATAATTCGGGACCCTTTTAGCTTTTACGATTATGTGAATTGATAATTAGCAATGGTTTTAGTAGTGTAGCTAAAGAAAATTGTTATTATGGCATTGCATGAGCTTTGAGTCGTGCTAAAACTTGTAGGCTGCGTTAAGAACATTAGCCGATAAAGTTGCTGGAGTGGAGAATATGCATTAATATGAAATGTTTGTGTGTATTGTCATTTTCCGGACTTTGAAATTGAAATGTTTTGTATTTTGGCACTTTCGCTCTTCCGGCTTTGTGAGGATAAGTGCCCGTTGGGTCTGGGTATTAGCATTTTCCGCACGATGTGAATTACTAATTCCTTGGAATTTTAATGGATATAAAATGTAAGACGAAACACCAAGGGAAAGGCAAATGAGAGCAAAAGCAGTTTTGGGCAAAAATAGAATAATAATCGAGAACATTAATTTTTGTAACCGCTCATTAGTTGGTAACCCTTGTGGAAATAATTCATGAGGATATAATGGAGTACATTAGGTTGACTTTCCATATTAAACGAAGAAAAGAAGAAAACGCAAAGTGACACTTTAAGTAGTTTGCTTGTAACTGCGTGTACATTTTGTGCAATAAAAAGGACAGAATGTAACATATAAGTAGGACGATATTAGTAGTATACGAGGAAAGCGTAAAGCAAGTGCTCAAAGTCCTAAGGGTACTTTGCCATGCAACTGACTACATTGCATAATTCATCATTGGTGTAAGTCCCATGGGTTTTTAAGGAGTACATTGGGGCGAGCATACGAGGACATGATGACAGTGAAAGCGGCGTTATACACAGTGGTGAAAGAAATGGTGAAGGTACGTACATACATAGATCTAGATGATGATCTAGAAGTGAAAAGAGTTCGGTAGTGTTCGGGTAAACGGGAAATTTTTCAGATGCTTGGCACGACAAGAGAAGATCGGATTGGTTTGGAACTTTGGGGAATCTGGTGAAAAGAAAAAGGAGAGGAAGTTTTTTTATGCAAAGGCATCTTGTGAACTTGGTCGAGAGAAGAAGAAGAAAACTGAAGAAAATTTTCCGACAAGGCAGGCGGGCGCGTAAGGTAATGTGAGAGGCGGATTGAGGACCGACTGGGAGAAGAATGCGAGTCAACCATGCAAAACATCAGCAAGTCAATACGAACTGTCATCTTTCTTATGTGCTGAACAGAGGATCGTTTTTGGCACACATGTTGGTATTCTTGGGAGCGAGGGCAAAATCTCTCTTCTTCTTCGTCGTCTACATCTTCTCTTCCCCGTCGTCGCTCCTTCACTCAGAAATGGCGTGATAATGGGTTTTCCTTTATTTGCTATTCATGAGCTGAGCGAAGCGTAAGTAGAGGGGAAATCTCGGCAATAAACGAGTGGTTCTGTCCCTCGAGACACTCATCTTCTCGACTTCTTCTCTCCTTTATCCACAAAAGCAAAAGGGGCGGATTTTGCAGTCGACAACAAGCAGCCACACACGGCCACACTCTTGTCGACTTCGACTTGGCTATGCCCAAGTCACACAAGCATCGAATCCTGAAACCAAACCAAACTCAAGTCACTCTGCTCACTTCCCATCTCATCTCCTATCCCATTGCCATTGCTCCTTCTCTTGTCTTCCCATCTTTCTATTTCACGACCAAAGGATGATACGAGATCTCCGACTTCGACTCCCACTCAACTCAAAACTATCTTCTTTCCTTCGTTTCATGTCGTACTTCTCACTTCTCACTATAGTCAAACTCAAAACCACACCGCAAACAAACAACTTCATTCTTTCTTCTCCACACGCTCCCGTCTTCCCACAGAAGATCACCGTCTCTTAATCCATCTTCAATGTTCTTTCCTATTTCTTTTGTGTTTCTTTAACGCTTCTACATGCCCTTTCTTCCTATGAACCCTACTCGAACAAGGATCCAAGGAGAAAAGTCATTGAGTCAAACTCAAAGGGTATGTTCTATGTTTAGCTACCGCACAATTCAAATACAAACTTGTAACTGACATTTTCGTAATTCTACATTTTACACCTTACACATTCACAAGATTTTCGCAACCGTTTTTTAAAAAATAGATACCATTTTTAGATGCAGGATAATTTTTTGATGAAGACATAATGAAAGGGAGGATTTTAGTACAGGAATGCAATAGGCTACCCAATGAACTGTTTTATAAAAGAGTTCCTTCGTAATTTACAATGCTGAAAAAAATGCAAAAAAATTCAAAAACAACTACTTAAGGTTTTTCAACTAATCAAATTGCAGAGGCATAGGAAAGGAAATGTGTGGAAGCAATGACAAAGGGAAAAGGAAAAGCGTGAGTCTTAAGAGTGTTTTGAAAATCCTGTTGTTGGAGTAATTAGGAGAATGTCTGTGGGAACT
>JABASF010001470.1:0-21882 GCA_019776145.1 Harlomillsia oculata | reverse complement strand
TACAACAGCATCACCAAAGGCAAATTGGACGACAGAAAGCACAAATGTCGATAATGACTTTAATGACGAAGACAACGGTGACGAAGATCACGCCTGTGTCCCACTACAAAACCTGAGTGACATTTGTGGCATTGAAAATATCTTCAGACGACAAAGCGGTCTGCTTCCCAAGTACTTCCTGTCGAATGACAACAAAGCGTTCTTTTCGTGGTTGCACATTGTTCCTGTTCCTATCAACAACTTTTGTCTGTCTCGAGTGGCCCAATCCAACGAGTCGGCTGTCCAAAGAAAAGACCTTTGGATTATGTATTGTCGAATTGAAGAATTGAAAGGAATGGTACATTAACTTTATACATAAGAAATTGAAAGGAAGTAAGGAAATTTAATGTCTATAATGGATATTTATTGGAGTTTATTTAATGATTGGTAAATTAATTTCCATGATGTAGGAAACATACGTCCTCGTGGCGTATTCCGGAATTATTTTCAAAGTAATCAGTACCTTGCTGGTTTGCCTCATTTATACTACAATCTGGCGTCATTTGGCTTACACGGACTGGATGCTTTTTCTCCATTTTTGGACCCGAATTCTATTCCACAGTCGTGAACTGTTCGTGTATTGGGTAGTTCATGGTGAAAGCTACCTGAGAAATGACCCAGTCGCATCACCTTCCTTTACGTTTTGGAGAAGTACATATGAAAGAAATTTCTAATATAAGGATTTTAATTGGTAGTATAAAAATTAAATATCCATTTTGGCAGTTTACGGTTTTATCGTCTGCGTTACTTACACAGCCCTATCTTTCGTGATATTAAAAATTGACATGTTTCGTCTACTATGGTATGTAATGTGTATGATGTCATCTTTTAGCTGTAATGCAATTTCCAATTTCATTGTCAATATTAATTAATTACTGATCTCTTGTAATAATGTGTTCAGGAAGGTTCAACCGATTCGCTCAAACAAATTACAGCCTCGGCGTTTAATACGGAACATCCTAATTGTCGTATTAACTCCTCATTTCATATTTTTTGGAATCTACTGGATTCTGGGACCGGATGTATTTTTTGAACGAGCGAGTACAGTTCTCCGAACCTTTCAGGGTGTAGTGACTCTGTTCATCGTTGGTGTGGTTTTAATGACTATCGCAACGTTTCTCCTCATTCTCAAACGAAGATTTGATACCAAATTGGCACGAAGACAAAGTAGTGGAAATCTAAGTGGAAAAGACGATATGAAACAATGGTTAGTTTCAGAATTATCCATACTTATAAATGCATTTTTTGTTCCAATAAATAGTGCTGTAATTTTGTATTATAGGGTGGTAATTTACAGTAAGCTCTTTGTATCTGCGGAAATACCATATCTTTTAACGGCGTTCGTTTTCCAGATACTCATTATTTCAAAAAATCAAAGCTACCATAATTCGATAAACATTTGTTTGATGGTTCAGTCATTCATCACTGTTACGTCCGGGTTGTTCACTTTCGTATTCTTCGGTGTCAATGAGCGAAATATGAAACTTTTGAAAAAGTATATTCGAAAATAAATGGGAGAATCCACCTTGGAAATGAGCATGACTTCCGTTGTTCGAAATTGAATTTACATAAATCATGTTCTCTGTCCTAAAATTACTTGTTTATAAAACGGCTCTGAAGCTGCCACAAGCAACGTTCACGTTTTGTCAAATGCATGCCACGATGCAACTTCACATCATTGCTTTCTGGACTTTGCTACTCTGGAGTATCCTGAATCCTGGACACAAGTTGGACTGGACACTGGACCGGACTACACGACCACTGTACTGTACGTCACGACGGCTTTGACGTTATTACACAATATGAATGACAGTACATTCCTCATTATCATGTGCTCTTTTTTGTACTACTTTTTTTTCATAATATCACATCATGGTCCGCTATCGTCATATGTGAGTTTCATTTTCTCTTTCAAGAATGACTTTACGAGTATACGTGAGATATTGGCTCTTTAATTTCAAGTGGAAACTGAACTCACGTTCCTCATTTTTCCATTGCATCACAGTTGTTACCTGAATTCTTTCTAGTATACAGAAATGGTCATTCTCTCTGTGCTCTTCCTCATTAATGTACTTCGAAAAATGACGCTGAAAGATCTGCTCAACTTGTCTTTAAGAATTATTAAGATCACAATTTTTGCAGTCCTTGTGATTTTGATAGCTCCAGGAGTTCCTCCAGATGTGACGTTTCAGGCTTATCAGTAAGCTGTCAAGTTTGAAATTACTTTATGGTTTTATGGGATTTATAAAGATAATCTGTGCTTATGTACATATTACAATTACAAGACTGACTCCACCTCGTCCACTCGAAGGTGCTTTAGCCCCAAATAAAATCCTAGATAAAGCCGTTCCTATTCCACTAGACAGAGCCATTGAAGGTCCTGAGTCCATTGCAGTTCGGGGGGATGAGATATATACGGGTATTATCGGTGGAGAAGTCATTCGCATCAAGAATGGAAAAGTTACTACGATAACTACCATGGGAGAAAAATGTGGTGATTATGTCATAATTAGAAATTCACTTCACAATCACACAACATGAGTTGTGTCTGCTAAACGATCTTGATTTGCAGAAGGAAAATGGGACGTTTTAAATTGCGGAAGACCGTGCGGCGTTCGTTTTAATGCTCAAGGAAAACTTGTAGTGGCAGACGCAGCTAAGGGCATCTTTGAAGTTGACGTTGATACGGGTCATAAAAGAAATCTGCTTTCACTGAATGACCCCATTGAAGGGAAAATGCCAAGATTCCCCGATGATTTTGACATTGACAGTTCCGGAAACATTTACTGGTCCGATGCGAGCACGAACGCTAACATTGTGACTATGCTTGTGGAATTGGTGGGGCCTCCAAGTGCCCGCTTGGTCAAAACTGACCCTAAAACAAAGACATCGACAGTCCTAATCGACAATTTACATTTTTCGAATGGAGTCCAATTGTCGAAAAATGAGGACTTTGTGATGGTCTCTGAAACTATGAGAGGAACCATTTGGAGGTATGCAAACCTTATAATAAATTCATTTTCATACCTTCAAAGCTGTGACAGTTCATAAATTCTTACAATTTTTCCTGTTTCAGATACTTTTTGAAGGGTCCTCGAAAAGGTGAGAAAGAATTGTTCGTGGACGGTTTACCTGGAATGCCAGACAATATTCGTCCAAACGGAAAAGGCACGGGATACTACGTCGCATTGTCAACTCCACGACTTCCTAATGTAATTAACAATTTGTAAACTAGTAACGATATTTTAACGAATCATTATTATTTTATTACACACTATTTTCTGCTATTAGCCTGGACTGGCTGATATTTTAGGCCCTTTGCCGCTAGTCAGAAAATTTATTTTGCGAGTTCATTATTTGGCCATGTCGCTTTTCGAAATTTTGGATAATTTCTTCCCTACGATTTATTTTAAGCAGATACGCTATTATGTAAGATGCATTTTTCTAGAAACTTTTTATCATAATACTTTCTGATTAATCTATAATAATTAATCAACGAATGTCGCGTTTCGATAGATATCACACTTAGGCCCTATTGGAGCATTGGAAAGTTTACCGAAGGAAGTCATCATCGTAGAAATAGACGAAAATGGAAACATACTTAGTAGCTTGTTTAATTCTGAAGGACCGGTAAGTTTTAAGGTTCGATATTCGATTAAAATACTAATGAGCATTGAATCAAATTAAACAACCAATTTGCAGTTGTCCCACACGAGCGAAGTGAACGTTGGCCCTTCCGTCTCATATTTTGCGTCTCCATCTGCGCCTTATATATGGAAAATGAACACTAAAGATTTACAAAAATAATTACTCTGCAACGATTTGTCGATCAAGCCTGATTTTAAATTTTCCTATTTTCATGATCATGATTCAGGAGACGAGACCTCCAAATGTATTGAAGACGCGCTATGTACTGTGAATGAAAACTGTCAAAGAATGTTTCTACATTATTTAACTTGTATGTTTCATAATTTATTATTTGGGCATTATTTCCAAAAACACTCAACTCAACACACTTCAAGATTTCATACAATAGGCTCTGAATGAGTAAATCAACTAATAAACTGTAGATAGAACACTATTTTACTCTCACCATGTCTCCATAATAGATAAATTACATGGCTTTTACTTTAAGTTGTTTCATCTTTGGTTGTTTTTTCTTTTTCTCCCTTTTCAGTTCTTTTTCCTCCCAACGTCGTTGCTTATCCGGATCATCCTCCTGAGATTCAGAATCAATCATTCTCATTCATATTACTAATATATTACATACTAATTAATAATATAATAATAATATGATTTTCCATTTTCCATACAGGAACATGAAGTGAATGTGTGAATGACAAATGATAGGAATTAATATTTACTTGTAAAATTCTTTCTTTTTCCAAACGACGTTTTTCTTCACGGCGAGCAGCAGCAGCTTCCGCCCGGGCCACATGGGTTTGTTTTAAGAAAGCTTCTTCAACTTTGGCTCGGTTCCGTTCAACTTTCGCCTTTCCCTATTTTACAAAAAATCAATCAGTGATCAAGGATCCACTTTAGACGCATAGTATGTTAGTATGTACTAGTAAATAGTGAAAACAAGATGACTTACATCCCGGCTCAGTTTGATTCTTTTCATTCGATCAATCATATAAAACACATAGGTCATCAACTGTTGCATGTTTTCAAAGACGTCAGCAGCATTTGAACCACTTGAATTAGTTGGAAGTACGAATGTAAAGAAAAGATAACGTTTTGGTTCCGGCATTTTTATGACTCCGTCTTTTGTAGTTTCCCTTTTTCAATTGAATTGATTAATGACATTGCTATTGTGTTGTGATAATTTAAACTGCAGAAATTATTTGTTAGAAGTCTTACGGTTCAGCACTTTTCACGCCCGTGAATTGATCAGTAAAATGAATGGAGTCGATGTAGGGCAAAAATTTGTTTATCACAGCCACAGTCCTTTGATCCAGAATAGTAGAGGCCACTTCTGAAAGTTCAGTCATTATATAAAGTTGTGAAGGCAAATTGAACTTGTCTCCCGGTTTCTTGTCTCCACAAAAATTGACGAGGTCATTGTATTCTTTGGATATTTTCATTGCTGTTTTCTTCGTGGCTACGGCAAACACTATTGGCTCCATATCATCTTTACCCATTTCAATCGATACACGAAGCAAATCTCTAGATGGACGGAAGATGTACCCGAGAATGGAAATCAAATCTTGTCGCTGTAACATGGTAAAATAGGTTTTTAAATAAAGACTTGATTGAACTTTTAAAGGGTTACAAGCTTGCATTATAATAATTTATAAACCCACTTTTAATAGTTTCAGCTCAACGAGCATGCCTTCACAACAAAGTCTGCCAGAACACCACATCTGGAAGACTGAGTCTGACATTTTTTGATAGTTCCTAATTCCTTGGTCATCTTCAAGTCTTGTAGAATCCCCGAGCATGGCGAAGTTTTCTTCCAACAAACCCCAATTCATGTCAAAGAAAGTCTGTGCAATTTTCTGATTCTTCCACCGCCCCATAATGTAATTGACCATGTAAAGTGTGATTCCAGCCATCATGAACAATTCTGTGACGTACGCCTGCCAACCTCGGGCGGGCATTGGGATAGAAGTTATTGTTAGTTTCGGTGGTGGCATTTCCCTTCGATGAATCTTTCCTTCTCCATCATCTTCGAAATCGTCTTCGTCCATACCATCAAAATCGTCATCCTGGATTTATAACGCAACATGAAATGTAACAATGGCAAGAGTCAACGACATTAAACGTAAATTCTTGTCATTCCCGATTTCCCTTACCTCAACTACGACATCATCCCCATCGTCAAATCCGTTATTTCCTGGAGAACTTTGCTTTCCATTAGCTGATGGATCAGGTTTCTCACTTTCTTCATGGTCTTCTGTCTCAGTGTGTTCGTCTAAGAATCCCACAATTAAAAATCTTTAAAATCTTTCAAAAACAAATGTTCGAAAAACAAAAAATGATTACCAACCATTTTGCGACGCAAGATTTTCTCTTTTATTATTTCCTCCACTTTTCACACCATCGTCTGCAAACCCATCGTCAAACTCTGCAAAATCATCGTCATCATCTAATTCATTTCGAGCACTGGACGCTTCCGGAACATTCCAAACGAGAATGTAAAGTGCGACAGTCGACAACAATACTAGACTAAACTTTAACTTCATGACGAAGACTCAAATTGACCAAAAATTGGTCAAAAAGATGGTGATCGCCAATAAAATCTGTGTATAATTGAAAAATTATGTTCAGGATCCCATAACTTTTAACATTATTCTTATTCTTATTAAATCACGCTGAAGGTTGTAGTTTGCAGTTATTATGTTTATATTAGTATTTTAATAGCGTACATGTACACAATACAAAAACACGTGGACAATAAAAGTATTACTAAATATTTTCACAAAGGCCGATAAAATTGCACAAAACCCGTATGGGAATTACGTCTTCCTGTTTCCGTCTTTTTTCGTTGAAATTGGCGAAAAGTCTATTTATAAATGTTAAAAAGATTTGGAAGAGACAAAAATACCGACACGACACGTTGAAAATTCACAGATTGTGTTGTGCGACGTGGTCGAAGATAAAAAAGACAACAAGGAGTGAAGATGGGAAAATTCCCAAAACCAAGCCCTTTATAATAGGCCGACAAAAACCAAACAAGCAATGGCTTTTTTAAAGTTGAGTCTTCTGGAGTTGAACGCAGCGTATAAACAAACGGTCAAGGGAAGACGCTTACAATGAAAAATTCTGATTTTTGGAAATTCTAATTACAGTATTTTGATTTTATTTTGGAATGATTGATTATAGTATCACTTCACCACAGAAAAATGCGTATCATAAATGTTGTATAGCTTAGTTTAGTATGATTTTTTAAACAAAATAGTCAGGATGGGGCTTTTTCCTAGGAGGACCCCGGGCGTCGGGTGGAGCAGCGTCGAAAATGATATAACCCGGTTTGAGATGTTCGTCCAGTTGAAAAATGGCAGCTCTGTTTCCACACCTGTAACAGTAATTAGGAGCGGACCAAACGGTGATGACAGAATGGGGAAAGTTCCATTTGTATCCTTCCATGACCATTTGATGAGCTCGACAAATGAGTTCAATGTCATTGCTAGCGTTGAATTGACGGACGACGTCGATACCGAAGAGGTAGCCAGCTCCGCGAGTGCTGACCCGCCATCCGGAATTAGAAGGATCGTCATCAGGGTCAGACCATAGGAGATCAGACATAACACCTTCAGTTGGGACCTCCTGTTTCCGTTCGATTTGACGGATCTGGTCTAAAGTCAAGGCTCCAGGAGACAATCCGCCATGAACACAAAAGATCTTTCCGTCAATGAGAGCACTGAGTGGGAGGAGATCAAAGACTTCAGTGCAGTATCGCCAAACTGTACTACTTCCGAATTTCCGAGAACATTCGTCGTAGAATCCGTAGTTCTGAGTGATTTGGCGTGACTCATGATTCCCACGAATCAGTGTGATACGATCCGGGTATCGGATTTTCAAAGCTATGAGGTACAAGAAAGTTTCCAAAGAGTAGTATCCTCTGTCGACGTAGTCACCGAGGAACACATAATTTGTGTCAGGGACGTCACCACCCACTTTAAACAGTTCTCTGAGATCGTAGAATTGCCCGTGAATGTCACCACAAATACTGACTGGAGAATCCACAGGGTGTACATTCGATTCCTGAAGCAAAAACGTCTCTGGCTCGGACACACAATGCTTTCACTTCAGACTCAGCGAACATTTCACATCTTTTTAGAATTTCAATTTGTCGATCCACATCTGTCATTGTGTACTTTGATTTCATGCTCCTAAGTGCACCTTTACCACGATTCTGTGCTTCGCTCGGCATTGTTACAAATACACTCAAAGTGAAAGCTGTCTCGGTTTCCAAACAATAAGTATTTGTGTATCCAACTTTCGAGTTTCTTTGTGGAGCTTTGGCAGATTTTAATTCGTTCCTTCACAAAAATCTAAGAAACTACTTTCTCCTGCTTCGTAAACCATTCTTTCCTCCCTCTCATTATTACTTGTTGTTCAATGTATGCGGTTGCCTTATGAACTTTCACACTGCGTTCCGTATTAAACATTAAAATACTCGACTTCCTTTTATTTCTGTGTTCACTTTTACATTTCATTATTGTGACAAACTTTAAAATGCTACCGTAACTTACTTTCTACTCTTTCTTCTTTCTTTTCTCGATTTGAGTATCTTTCGAGATGAACCACCTTGAAAAACATATTTAAATGTAATAAGGTCACTGGTTTAATAGTCAATTAATTTAATTCCAATAAATCTTACGCGTGGATAAGAATGGAAGGAATCATAAGTCCTGCAGACACTAGATAAAACGCTCCTGGAAGGATATGAAGCGTGGCTGTGTACACGGTTGTGTACACGGAACCCGCAAGAAGTGTAATGACCGAGTCCAAACTGCTCAAGAATGACATCACTTTTCCGATATCAGACGCATCAACGACTTTCGACATCACGGTTCTATGAATTCAGCCATACATCAGTATTTTTAAAAAGCGTAGCTACAATTTCGGGTTTTACGGAAGATGGATTTACCTTGCAATAATCATCGTTGGTCCAGCTAGGAGAGCGAGCAATGGTCCGATGAACATCATTGCACTCACATTGCAAAAGGCGTAAAATACTACAGAGAGCAAGGTACTGAAACAACACACAACTCCGACCCCAGAATCTCCCAATTTGAAATAGTTGGTCAACAAAGCCATTGAAATGAAATTGCTAAAAAACCCTAGGATCATTTTGTAAGTCATAAAGTTTCCATAGTCGCTTGCGTCCCAGTTGAATTGGTACCGGGAGAATAAGTAGGACACAGACATTTCACCTAAAATTATAATAAAAGGAGGGTACCATTTTTGCTACGTGGAATTTGACATTTCACTTCATGTTCAAATTCGTACCCATAGTTGGTGACATTGAACAAATATGAACAAAGCAGAGCAACCAAATCTTGAGTCTTTTGTTTCCTTCCCTCTTCTTGAGAATGGCTTTCCATGAGTCGACAATGTGTCTCATGTCGAATAGTTCCAAAAGCATACCCTTCGTGGATTTCCCTTTGATGGCATTGTCATCCCTGATTGTTTTGATCATTGTGACGATATGAAGGAGAACGAATGCCTCAACTGCTATCCCAATGGCGAAGATATTCGTGAATCCCAGAGTGGATTTGGCGAGAATGCCACCCGAGGCTAATCCGACAGTAATCCCAAGGAAGATGAAGGAATGAGCTATGGCATTTCGACTAGTGCGTTTCTCAGGTGGTGTCGTGTCGCTCAAGTATGCAAAAGCCGACATCATAAAACAAGCTTGGTGACCTGACAATCCGGGAATGATTGACGATACTAATGCAACAGTCCACACACCTGCCGTATTCGCAAAGTAGACGCACAAAATTAGACAGACATTTTGAATGATGAACGCCGTCACTACGAACAGCATTGGAAGTTTTCGACCGTATCTGTAACCCAAAATGTAACTGTATATGAGTATGACTATAAATGCCTATAAAAGAAATAGAAACATCTACACAACTCTGGCTTTTCTTGAAATTGTAATTCCCATTTCCCAGGAATTTCAATTTTGTACCTGTCGCTCCATGCGCCGATGAGAAAAACAAGAACGATGGGGAAAAGGTTCTCTAGAATTGTACGATAAAACATTGCAGTTCCAATCAATGTCTGCACTTTCTTTTCTTCTTCAGCATACGATCCCGTTTTCCTTATAAGTTTATTCCACATTATAGCATTTCAAATTCATTTTTATTCATGAATAGCATATAAATTTTTTAAAAATATTGTTTCAAAAATGCGAACACACCTTGCTTGCAAAGCGTTGCAAACGTCGTCTCCATACTGTAAATTGACTCTACAAGCTTTCTCGAGCAGTAAATCTTGCAAAACCATAAAGACCATAATACCCGCACCCATATGAAGAACTAATGCGGGTTCCACAGAAAGCATGCTTTTCCTGAACGACTCATTTTGATCTTTCTTTGGCTTTCCTACTGATGCTGAATCCTTCTTACCCATTTTTTAAAAATTGATTTAAAACGGTCACACAAATGCAAACACTAAAATTATTAATACTATATGAAACAGTTAAAAAGACGACACAATCGTCTTGGCTGTTCGTTTATTACTTGCAGCTTTCATTATCTAACAGCGACTCTAGCTCATGTGACAACGAGCCTTGAAGATAAAAATACAATACTTTTTTGTGTTTCATGCGAAGAGGTTTTTTTGTTTAATTCTCCTCTTATCGGGCATTAAAAGATAGAAGCAGAAAGACTTATGAATGCACTTTTCTGTTAGTTTCCTTCTGCTCTGTGTGCTTTGTGATCAAGTGATCATCCACAAATAAAGTAATTTTTACATTGCTATCCGTCGAAATGAAACGACAATTTATTACAATTCGGAAACTAAAAGAACAAAATATATCCTATCCTAATCTCCTAATCCTATAATATGCCGACTCAGCTGACTGACCGACGGATTGTCCAGTCCAGCATTTGTCCAGCGACCGGTTTTGCATGTTGCACTTATTAGCATGAAAATGGCATTGTGTTTGCTTGCTTGCATGAGTAAGAAATGAAGAAATCCCAAGGTCAGCTTTATGAACGAAGTCAAGCCAGCACGTCAGCAGCAATGCATATCGTGTGTCTGCCGGCAAGTTCTCATTAGACGAGTTTTGTATTTACGATTGACGTATGCAAAAATGAATTTAAAGTCAAATATTTAATAACTATACTTATTTTCTTTTATTTTGAGAATTGCTAATTAACTTCTTCTGAATGCCTCAAAGTTGACACTTTAATTTAAGCGTTTCATAAACGATGTTCAAGTACGTCATAGGAAATGTGTGAGTTTGTCGCTTGTCACTCGTCCGACTCCTTGATGATGTTCCCAATGTCACAACCTCGCATAACATGTCCACAATGTATTGTCCAGGAACGTCGCTCACTTCCGGTTTTTGGAAAGCGGTTACACCTTTTCTGAACTGTAATAATAGCTTAGTATCAGTAGCAGCACTAGATTTGACCAGCATGGAAAATGCTTTTTCCCTTTTTTGACACCTTGTGCGTGAAACCAAAATAATAAAATGGTGTCATTTTCAAATGACAGGTTACAGTTGTACGGTGACGCTATCCATAGAAGTTCTACTGTGTCAGGAGCTGCTAAAAATGAACCGTTCCAATATTAAAGTGTTTCTGAGTTTGTTAGGACTTGCAGGATTTTTGACAATATGCGTTGAGATTTCGGTACAATTCAAAATTTACTTGGCATACATTTTTGTCAAAAATTATTGCTTTCATTTATTGTTTAGCGAGCTGACGTGATGACAATTGAGCCATGGGAGCTGTACAATTGTAAGAAATTGGCCCTCCGGATCATCAAACGACAAATGAAGGCATTCATTAAGTGCTCAAAGGATTTCAAAGATGCGCATCCTAACATAGAGGAATTCAACGAAAAGTTCCAAGTAAGCATGTTTCATATCCTATAGTTTGATCAATGAATTTCTCTTATAACTGATTTATTGTAACCAATTCACAGTGTGTCATCAAATGCTCCATGGACAAAATTGGACTGGTGAAATCTTTAGTTATTTTTAGTCTTCTTTAATAATGATTTAATTATTTAAAGTATCATTTTTGATTTCTGCAATGAATAGTTGGAAGAGAACAAGAAAGTGTCAAATGTGACCATACAAAATTTCATGGAGCAACATATCCCAGCAGAATTGCATACAATTGGCCATATAATCACAGAAGGCTGTGTAGAAGAACATGGTGAGGCGGACTTTTTACATAATATAATTAAAATTGTTGAAATAAAACATTGACTAAACATTTCTTTGTAAAATAGCTCCTCTAATGAACGATACTGACGAGCTGTGTTTGGCTCATGGAAATTTTTTGAAGTGCTTACAAGATTTTGTGGCAGATGTAAGTTTTAAAAAAGTTATTTCATAACAACATTATTCATACCATTACAACTTCGAAAAATCACGACCGTCTTTTGTAATTTTACAGTCTTGTCCGTAAAAATGCAACGGGTAAATTGCAACATAAAAATAAAAACTGCAGTAAAAAAAATTGTTTCAATAGAAAGTGCAAATCAATTAATTTACTGATGAACCTGACTTAATGATCATAAACCTATAATTAAAAATCACGAAGGGGGCGTATGTTTGCAAAACCGAGGCTGCTTCATTCTTCCTCACTGTGCTTTTGACCATGTCATCATTCAAGCAGGAAATGCTTGCAAAATGTTGTCACATTTTGTGTAAAAGTATGGATGAAACCCTGTACGAAATTTTCCATATAACATAATGAACATGTAAGGAAGCACATTTTTCAAGTAGCACGAGTCTGTCCAAGTCCATCCACGACGTAAGCAAACACCTCATCTTTTCGTACGTCTATATTTTGTTCACGAAAGTAGAAAGACTGGAGAAAGATGCGTCATGTCTACGGAGAAAGGTAAAGGGAGATGACACATGTTCACATCCACGTTTGCTTTCACCTTCTTTTCTTTTATGTGCGCTTGTGATCCATCCATTCAAGGTGCGAGCCGAGAGGAAAATTGATTTAAGACCATGTCATGGCATGGCAAAGGCGTGACCACCGCCGTCACGACCACAACCAGCCCTGATCAGACCAAAATCATATAAAGTACAGAGTAGACGTTACTTCCTTACGTTACTTTCTTTTATGGTCATATAAGGAGTCTTCTCTCCTTACTGGGAAAAGTAATACGACAAAGGTTTCCAGGTTGTACGGTTGTACGGTATGAACTCCCGTATTTTAGGTAAGTAAGCGTAGATAGAATAAAACCCGGCTACGTATATTTCACACTGGTCCTTGTTTCACCTCTTACCTTTTCGCAAAGTATAGCTAATATTGTACTAACACTAACACCTACACACCATTTTTTCTGTCCTTAATTCCCTTCCTCTCAAGCAAGTAGAGAGAGAGTGAGTAACTCTTTTCCCAGTTTTTTTTTGGAGATCCCAATATTGCCCGCAGAATCCCAACCCATCCATCGTCCTTGTGGATCCAACCTGTCGTCGCCGTCGTCATACTTTTCCTTTCAAGAACAAAGTCTTGTCGGTTGGCCACATAGCCACAAGTAAGCAAAAGCAAGCAAGTAACGGCTTTTTTTGTTTCATACCTTCACACGTCCACGGAGGAAAGTAACGTGTCTGGTCTCCTCTTTCGTCATTTCGTTCCCTGAAGACAAGACAAAGAAAGGTCTACTTGCTATGTCTACAAGGAACCTTGCTTTTCACGAACAAGGAGACGAACCACCGCAGATTACAGAAAAGAGACTCCAACAACTAAATTGAGTTTAAATCCTTCAACATCTTCACACACGTAGCATCTAATATGCTAGTTTTCCCTTTTTTCCCTCTTGTCCATTTCGATGGAGATGCCTTTTTTTCCAGAGAAAAGATATATAAAAAATTCCAGACCTTCATCCATCCTTGCACACATGGCGTTTCATATTTGCAGTATACATTTTTTGCGTATGCGTGACGTGACGTGAGTTCTTGACTCAATCCTTTGGCTTGCTGGTGTCGCGCTTTTTACTATTCCATATTCCATGTTTCAGAAAAAAATATATAAAATTTTGTCCCTACAACTGCAACTGCTTTCAGCTTTTCCCAAAGTCGTCCAATTTGGGAGTAATAAAATCCTTTCGTGACAAAAGAGTCGTTCACTCTTGAAATTCAAATCGTATCATTCCACTCGAAAGATCGTGAAGTAAAAGGATGAAAAGGGGGAAATGAAAATCCATGTTGTTTAACGTTGTATTTGTTTTCGCAATGTTTAATATAGAATATGAAACGTTACAAAATGTCAAACAAAAACTCAATTTTGGGTCAATCATTTTTGATACTTGAGAAATTCAATTATGCTGTGAACACTACGACTACGACAACAAACACACAATCATGGGAATTTAACTGGAAAATGGTATTAAGTTCGTTTTTCTTTTTGTATTTACAAAAGTGGACTGCCAACTCTTGAAAATGGAAAAAAGAAGGGTTTTTGAGAAATAATCAAATAAACTTGCTTTCATCTCGTTTCTTTTTCCTTGACTGTTCCTCCATGTTCTCCTGTGCCACGTAAATGCGTGCGACATATTCAATTTGCAATATGAGAAGTTTTGCAAGCAATATCATACATGGAAAACAGTCTCAAGATGCTTATGATGTTTCCGGCTGCTTGAACATTCCTGATGAAAAAGACTGAGAGAATTTGATATCATAAAGTTTTTTTGACATTATTAAATCATGTTGATTAAATGAAAGGTCGTATGGAATGTCATCTGGCTCCTTTCCACGCGAAACTATATATGCATATATAAGATGTTGCTTAGTATATTTTGTTCTCAAAACTTGCTTACGTTCTGAGACTTCATTCCGGAAGCCTTTGCTGTCGTCTGTTTCAATCTGCTCCCAGCTCAACACGAAATGAAACAGAATCGAATTCAAGGAAATCCTATGTTTTCTGAATTGGAAAAAGTCGCAAGTGACTGGCACGTCGTTAATGAAAAACGACAGGTCAACCGGCAACCAACAGTCTATACACATGTTGTATTCGTTGTTATAATGTTAACAAGCTCAGTATTATTTTGGCATATGGGACATTCTTTTGGTGAAAGAGTGAAAATTTTTCCTGGAAAATTTTTCCTGGACTTGGACCCCTCAATTTTCTATAATGCTCTTTTCATCTTTCGCTTTCTCCCTGTGTTAACTATTTTCAGTTCTTTTGCGTTTCTCTCATAGTCACGTCACAGCATGTGTGTTTCTGTTGTTGTTGTGTGTGTGTCACCCAATCTAGTACACGAATGGAAAATGTCAAAGGTTTTGAGTCTCTCTTTGCTCTCACTCGCTCTCAACTCTCAAGTTCTTGGAACAACAGAAAACCAAAGCCCAATAAACACTGGAAAGGACGGGAAGGACACGAACAGTCAATCGCAGTCTACACAACACACAAAATACTATATTATATAACTAAATACAAAGTCCTTTTCTCTTTCATCAAAAAGTCAAAACTTTGAAAAACAATGCAACGCCATTTATAAATCCCATTGTTTCGTTAAAAGCATTTCAAGCTAAAGAGGAACGTGAAGACTTGAAACAACATCTCCACTCGGCATAAAATATAATCCACTTACTATTCCTTCGTCATTGCTCCAGCAAGCTTTCCAGCTTTGCAGCCATTCCAGCTGCCCAAACCAAACCCAAGAACCCAACTCAACAAACTGAAATCACAACAGTGTGAACTATGTTGTGAACAGTGAAGCAGTGTGAAAACCGGAGAGCAAATACTAATAATAACAAGAGAATACACTTTTCCCGACGAACACCACAACACACAAGACATTTTACTTTATGCAATTTTCGTCGTCGTTGGGATATGGCGCATTCAATTTCCTATGTACGAAATGTATATTTTCTATATTTTCCCTTCTTCTAACCTTGGTTTGGAAGGCTGGAGGTTCCATTGGTTTGTGTGTGGATCCGTATGCGAAAGGGCGTGGAAGCCAACAAAGACGAGATTGGTTTATAGAAAAGGCGAAAGTGGATTTTCTCGAAATGACATTTAAATACATGCAGAATACCTTGGAAGTAATGCAACAAGCCAGAAAGAAATAAAACGATCCAAAATCCAGAAGAAACACACGAACACCAAACAACGCAAAAACCTTATTCCTGGAATCCTGGAATTGTTTCCCTTTATTCTTTCTTCACACAAAGTTTTGCCTTCTATATATAAAAATATAATACTGGAGAAATTGTATTGTATTACAGTTTATTGGGTACTTTCTTTTTGCCCTAAGGCTTTCACTTTTTCGCCGATGGAGAAGGAAACAAGGAGAAAATAATAATAATATGTATTTGCTACTATATACTTCAAAAATGTGAATTTGGACATGCAAATCGATATTATTACATTAGGCTAAAGTGAAAATGCCATGATGAGATATTCGCACAAAATATTGCAAAAGAGAAACCCGCAGATTCAGTTTATAGTCCCATTTTCCTTCATTCAATTTCCCAGAAAGTGTCTCGTATACATGCAAAATTGGGGTAGTATAATAATAGTAAAATGCAGCCAACTTTCCTTATGTCCTGACTTTGCTTTCTCCAAGAAACTGGAATATACCGGAGGAGTATCACCGGGGTGTACAGTAACTAACATGAGAGAAAAAGATCCTCCGGCAAGATTTTCAGTGTCGGTTACGATGCAAAATGTCATTGGGAACATTTTCCACATGCAGAAACGTCTAATATGATAATAAATTCACGAAGGTGTTTTTTTGTAATGTACCTATGTATATTTCCACTTTTATTTCATTTTTCAAATAAAAGAAATCTCATAAATCCCATCTCGTTTCTTCGGACTAGAAATTAATACATTTTTATTCATCTATCATTTTATCTGTCTTTCATAATATAATTAGACTTTTTTTCAACATTTCTATTATACTTACGTAATGTTTCTTACATGATTTCTAGTGTTTTTGGACTGCATGATTATTTTGACACATAAGAATATAATAATTCATGATATCATTTTCCCATTTCCTGTATTGTTTGTTGAAGTTATGATTATGACGTGCACAATAATGTTTTGTTAATAAATTCGTCTTGGATCTTTTGATTCATTTTTCCAAAAATGTATCATTTTTAAATTGTTTTTGTTTGGCTACCTTAATGTTTTGTATTTCATGAGAAAATTCAGAGTTTGTTTTTTGATTCATATATTTTAATACTTTGTGTTACCATTTTGGCTTTTTTTTAATTTTTTGCGTATACACATTTAAATGTACATCATTTTTCCTTTGTACTGTCTTTTTTCTCTCCGTAAACGCAATTAATTCAACAAAACTATAATGTTAAATATTAAAGTATCCTTATCATCTTATAGAGTTTTTGATACTTGTGTTATGGGTTTTTGGTTCAAAATGTATACAGTTGCTCCGTTTTTATGAATGGAAAAGATTTTCTACAAGGTTAACGTTTTAGTAAAGGTAAGGTCCATCAATATCACTCAATTTGGTGGATTTATCAGTTTGATTGGATATTTTACAGAAATTGATTGTTTAGATTTTTTGGCTTTTATATAGTATTTGATACAGCTAGCTTTGATACGATACGTTTACTATGCTTTATGCTTTTAATACTAATTAAACTGATTATAGAATATTATTTTTTGCACCAGTGAATGTTTACTGACCGCAAGAACTATGAAAAACCATGGAAGAAGTCGATTGTCCTGAATCAGTTGGAGGATCGTTGCTGATTGTGTGAAACTACTCCACGGAACACGGTATTCTGCAGCGTGCGTTTCCATTTGTCCTGTGTGACTTTCATTTTTTGAAGCCAGGTCGCCTGTGAAAACAGAATCATACATTTGAAACCTTTGAAAGATATCACATTTATAATAATAGGAATATTGAATTGAGTTTTTGATATATAGATGAAAGCTGACCTTGATAGCTTCCGTGGGCGCTTGAAAGGTATGCACTGCCACAATTTGTTGAAATCTGTTCAAACTAACAAGGACAAAGGCATAGTCCAATTTTGCAGCTACGTTTTCTCCTTCGGTGATGTCATGGATGAAAAATCGGTCCAAACTGATGGGTTGTCGGTACACGATGTAACGGTGATTTGACTCGCTCGTTGGACCGCCGCTGCTCGGACTTTTGGAACAGGTCGTTGCCCAGTTTTCCGTGAGAGATGATTTCTTCTTGCTCAATCCTTTCTTCCGACGTGTGATGAGAAGCATGTCGTCGAATAAAATTAGATATGTTTCAGATGGTTTCCCTGTGTCCCATAACTGCAAGAGTCCTTCGTTGATGATCTGCCGGCGGGGTGAAACTATCAACCCATCGCATGGTTGACGGGATAAAGAAGAGCGGAGAAATTCCGGAATCCATGTCTTTTGTTTCCAATGTATCAATTATGCATTTTAATTAATTGTTATGCAATTTATGAGCGTTTCGTTAAAAAAGTTTGACACCCTTTTTTACCTTTGGTTCCATTTCAATAATGGAAGGCCACACAATGTTTCGCTGAATTTCGAGCAACCTTTCGAAATTCTTTAACCATCTCATTTTATCGTCCAGCTCACCTGTAAATTACATTTTATGACATGAGTGGGCAAAGTTTTGTCCATTTTTGAAAATTGTCTATTCAAATTTTTGGGTAAATTACGAATGGAATTTTCCTGAATTTCCAAAATCTGTACGATCAGTTCCTTTTCTTCCGGTTCATTTGTTCTACTTTGAATATCTTTCAGAATCAAAGGGACTTTCATAATGTGTTGAACAGGAGAAACGAGCAGATCCGTAAGCTGTAATTTTTTGCAACGTGGATCCCGCATGCAAAGCTGAACGTACAAATAAAAGTAAATGATTGCGATATCAAGTTACCCCATAAGGATATATAATTTAAAAATTATGTTGACTGTATACCTTTTCAAAATCAGTAAACTCGCTATGTCGTCGTAAAGTTTCTAGATAGTTCAACGCGTTAATGTAATTAAGATGCATAGCGATGATAGGATTGTGACATGGCCCGGGCTTTGGTGCTACTGGGTTGTTCGAACAATTTCCCTAAAATTCGGGTCGGGGACAAATCTCCCATGCAGCTCGTTTCTTTCAATAGCAAATGAATGAATTCCTTGCAGAAAGCATAAGTCACACAACACAACTCATCCAAGTTACCAAAAAGGAGTTCGGGTTCCGCGTACATTGCGAAACCTTCAACTTGAATCCGTTTCATAGGTTCCATGAAAACCTAATGGGTAAAAAATGAATCGTATTCCAAAATGTAGGGTTAAATAATTAAATAAAGGAAGGTGAAATTGTCCTTTACGTTTTTCAAGACCATGAGATGGTCATAAAGAAACGAACATTCGCTCTGGAACAAATCCCACAAAGCCTCTCGTTGGCGTACAACTGTGCTTTTTCGAGGATTCTCTGTGTCGCTTTCCTCGGTGCCGGGAGTGCTTGCACTTTCACTCGTGGGAGTCGTTCCAAGTAAGTCCTTCTCGCTCTTCATGGATTGGAGACCCCGAGGTGCTCCTTTCGGAGAAGATTGACCAATTTTACCCGGATCGTCATTACCTGGAGTGTTCGCCGTGGAAGTGGCTCCTGTTGCTCCTTCCGTTTCTTTCTTTTCCTCAACTAATTTATCACTCATGAGAGCATTCGATTTCCATAGGGCTGGAGTGAATCTCCTCTCCAGACACCGATCGCTCATCGTTCGCATCAGCCCCATACGTTTCCTTATGAGAGGTTTTGAAGGGGCCATTTGACCCGACGTGTCTTTATCTTTCTTCCCTTTCATCAACAAAGAATGAATTGGGCTACTACTTGTTGTTGTTGTTGTCGTAGTCGTGGTTGACACCGTCGTCGTTGGAGCTGTCGGTACCGAAGTCACAACTTTGCTGTCTCCCATTACCCCAGCTGTGGTCATGGGCGACATTGACCCTTCACTACTCGACCCTGATGCAACACTGTAATTCGAATCTGAAGTTTTCGTCTTGATCTTCTTCACGTGAGCTATGAAATCCATCCAGGTCATTCCTTTGAACCTGGTCAGTTTCGGGTCACTAAAGTCACATGGTTGAATCATCGTCATAATTTCTTCGAGTGTACTTGAAGTGCAACCCCCTGATTTTGTACGGGACGATCTCTCAAATAACTTCATGAGTGACCACGAAGCCTTTGGTTTTCCTTTGGAAGCCGACGCTGTGGAATACGACGAAAATGAAGATGAAGCTGATTGATCTGTTTTCAAAAATGAGTCATTGTAGCCAAAATTACCTACATTACTTCATTTCTTCGACATACTTTGTGGGCTTTTCTATGTATAAGTCTTACCACTAGCCGCAGCTGCGGCAGCTGCATGATCAAACATCGACGTGACAACTGTCACGGGAGATGGATGATGCGCCATGTCCATGCTAGATCCACTACCTATACATTATGAATTTTATGAATGAGCTACCCACGTCTACGCTGTAGTAAACAGTTTTGATGAGAGATGTTGAATGAAAATTACTTAATAAACTCTTCCTTTGACTCAGCACTTTGCCATACACCAAAAGATCCCCAGGGCAAATTTGCATGCTCGGCGGGATCACAACGAAGGAACTTCGTCTCGTTCTATTATGATTATTGTGATGAGACGGGCTCGTTGACGATGTGATGCTGCTAGTGTCATCACTGCTATGTCGACTACATGTCCATACAAAATGACAATATGACGTTATGGAATTGTTGATGGTGTAGCCATTCAAACCAAAGTTACATGCATTAAAAATTATAATATTGACAAACCTAGAGTTCCTGTCACCCCCGCCACTTCCACTGTCATGCTCGTAGTCGCTATGATGATCCGGGATGAGTTTCGGTGGGACCAAAGCAGGTCTGCGAACAAGTGAACTGGCGGGTGGAGCTTCATCGTCCATGATACTAGTTGACGTCACGGAAGTTGACGACTGTTGACGAAGGAATTTGTCTTTCGAAGTCCCCGGAGCATTACAAGAATTACTATTGATTTGCTGATTTGATATAGCTTGCTGTTGTTGATTATGCTGCATTTGCAAATGGTGATGGATGGAATTCGGGCTGAGCAGGGTTTGCTGTGACCCGCAAATGGATGGGGAACTCAGGTCGATATTCGTGCCGAACATCACGGCAGCCGCGGCTGTAGCTGCAGATTGCCCGTCCTGTACAGATTTCCACAAGTTACAATTTACAATCCAATTTGCATAAAAATTCCATTATACACATGACAATGTAACCAAATTTTTTTGTCTTTAAAAAATATTCAATTTTATATGCAAATTTCCCTTTATCATCTTGTCTAAAAGTCTCTACACTTTACAAACTTCAGATTCACGTTGTTGTTTTTGGGAGAAAAAAGTCGTTCAAAACTTTATGAGCTAACATGTTATTTGCATGCAATCCTTATGGTCTTTTGTGCACCTTCGTCTTACTTTATTACTTGTCTGTTTTCATGCGTGGTTGTCCCTGTCCGCATCTTTTTCACATGAGTGAATTCATGCCCAAGTATCTGACTGACTGAGTGGAAAAAAGCAGAAAATTTTGTCTGTGTAATAGAATTATAGATTTTATTTCCCACGAAGGAAAGGGAAACTTTTTTGAATCCGTAGTTCACGCAACGAACCGCAAAAAGATCGTATGGGAAGCAAGGTTGGGAGACGATGAGGAATCGGAATGAAAGCAGTGATTCGTTCATTCGGAAGGAGGAAATAAGGACATCCTCTAATTGGAGCAGTGGGAACGAAGGAAAAGGAAAAGGAAAAGTGGAGAGAGGAGAAATTGTAACCACAAGAGAAAGGACATGGCTAACATATGCCAAAGCCAAGAGACCTCAAGAGATACTTTATATAATTAAAATTCGTTTTTTATATAAGAATATCAAATCAGACAAATTTTGTATGATATAAGAGACTTGACTTCCCCTCTACGTGGCTTTCCGATTGATTGATTTATACCCGGAATGTAAGAGAATATTACTATGAGTCAAGAAAGCTGAATTTGCCATTTTAAATTGAAGTCTATGCCATTCAGACTGAACAACTTATCTGAACAGACTCCGGGAGAATCTCGTCTACTTGGACATGGATTTATATTCAAAATTCAATGGTAGTAATATAAACCAGAAAGTGAGATTTCAGTCGAATTCAAAAGACTATACTAATTATAATGGAAGAGAATAAGAGCGCAGAGCAA
>JABASF010001469.1:0-21885 GCA_019776145.1 Harlomillsia oculata | reverse complement strand
TACATTGACTGCAAGCGGTGAGCAGCCGGAATGCAACGTTTTTAAAATTTACTAAAACGTCCGTATATTTGAAAGTTGGTACGTCAAGATACGTAGTGTCTTATACTGTCTCGTGCAATACAAATCTCATTTCGCCCCAAAAGTCGTTTAGTCCGTCTGCAAAATGAGAAATGAAGTAACGGTCCCCCCGCATAATGAGAATCCGAAGAACAGTCCGCCTGCATTCCGAGAAACACCGCTCCAGTCCGTTTGCATATGCGGACGACGATTTGCCTTAGTTAATTACTAGTATTTTTGTGATAGGATATAGTACATCATGATATACCATAATTTACAATACTATAAGGTACTATCAAGCTAATCAATTCGTCAAAGCGTGCAAGTTATACTAACGTAATCCCCTTCCATGTAAAATTTTTTTTAAACCCTTATTAATTATTAAAAATTTGGGATATAAGTGAATCTGCTTAAAATACCATAAAATCTTCATTCCCAGTGGTTCGAACGTACGGAGTCTTCCTTTACAGGTTAGAATTTTCCACATTCATACCAATTACTAGTTTTAGTACTTTAATTGATTTATACCTTTTTTGACTCAGCTTTATTATGCATCCGTCATCCGCTATTCTACCGAATGTTGATAACTTTAAAATCCCTAGTCACTTCACATAAAATTACCAGTTGCTTGCTATATTAAAGTGTTCTTATTTTAATTAATAGCTAAAATTTTTATGCCATAGTGGTTTCAGCCTTGCTGACCTCAACCAGATTTTTGGAACAGAGAAATTTTTGTGATTCGTATGGTAACAAAGGTTTTGATTCTAAGGTGTTTCTCACCCTCGCTCTACACACTCATATTGTTCATAAGATGCTTACATTCTTGAGCCTTCAATGTTTTCTACGCAATAGGCTGTATTGAATAGTTTTCTATATTAGATCTGTTCCTCAATCGAATCTTCAATGTATAATCTATGGTTCTCCATGGCATTATTCTGTATGACATAACATATCCTCAAGAAAGGAGTCATTCTCACTTTCCAGAAGCAAACGAATGCTGATGCGAATCCCTTTCATGGACAAAAGAATGTAATTCACTGCAACTACTGTAATGAAAGAGTGAAATTACACGGCATGTCTACAATTTTGTTGTGCATCATAATGCAATACACTAAATTAATTAGTCTCGCCGCGAGTAAATCTCGTTGTTCCTTTTGGGAACACCGTGCCATGATTATTTTCTTCTTTTCTTTCCGTTATACTTACGTTGTTTACTAAAGCATTTAGCAGTTTTCATTTCGACAACCTGAAAAGGTTCTGACTTTGCCTTTTGAATTTTAACACTACTGCACCTGTTCGAATCAAGATTAGGAAGCATTTGATAATTTGCCATAACTTGAGGTGTGTAAGAAGACTTTGATAAGACAGCAATAAATACTACAACTACCATAATGACGAGGTTGTCGTAAATGAGTGCCAGAACACATTATCCATGATCCACCTCACCGAGAGTTAAAAAGTAAATATGAGGTCACCTGTTATCAAGGCAACATTCTCTCCCTTTTCTTGGGCCCTTGGCTCACTATGTATTGTAACAATGATTGTTGCCAACCTCAACCTTTCGGTGAGCCATAAAGCGCAAAAACGACCATGACGCTGACACTGACTTGGCTAGCTTTGTCTTCTAGGGCCTATTGGAGACACATAGCTAACTTTCTATAATTCTACTACTTTGCTGTTGGGTTAGATCAGGTTCAGATCATTATTTAATTAACTAGAGTTCAAATATTATTACTAGAATTTATCGGAAGCAGAATCCTCAGTTTCACACTTTTAATAATGTGTGGTGCACATATATAGTTTGTTCAAAATGGGTTTACTTTATTTTTACCAAAAGAGTTTTATACTTATGTGGACGTATAACTAATAACCCTCTCCTTTTGTCTATTTCCCATTGAATAAACTAACCTTAACATTCTATTCGAGCCTTATGTACTTATGAAATGACAGCCACAGAAAAGTGGCGAAAGATAATCGCCCTGCCCCCTAAGTTTGCTTTCAACCGTGGTGACACTATCATGACGTCATGGCAGAAATCCAACCATGTACACTATTGATCCTTCACGCCAATAATTTCACTTATCCCTGCTTGGCTACAACAGGGTGAACCAAAACAAGAAGAGAGCGATGATTGTCCAAGCTCACACTTTCTGCTCCATAGCCAATCTAAGTTTTCCAATTGTATATTTGTTGTACAAAATTACTTTTCTAATTACAAAATTATGTGTTTAGTTCTCATCAATTGCTATTACTCATCTACCTTTCGCTTTAAAGAAAGGAGAAGACAGTGTTAGATTGTCACGTTCCTTCTCCTACTTAGATTTATTAATCACTCTATTCAGACAACGTACTCATTAATGATAAAAACCTCAGTACAGTCCATACTTCACCGTCTATTTCTTGGGTCGCAAAGATATTGACTTAATTCCTTAGTTCATTTTTTGAGTCTCTACGGTCAGAATTTATTCCAATCTATACGTGATTACTACAGGAGCTTTCTTGCAATAGTCGTGGTCGTGGGCAATAATCGCACGGACGTTTTTTCTCCATTTTTGACGTTGTTTCGCCATCGTCCGCTTTTCCCTTTTTGCTTCTTCTATCTTCCGCCTTACTATCCTAGCCTTTTCTTTTGACTGTTTCACCATTTCCCCAAATCTGTGGGCATACTGTGTACCTCGTTCGCATCTCTCCCAGTACGCCTCCTCTTCGCTGGACATGTCCACTGGACCATTTTCTCCGTTCATCTATGTAAAGGACCAACTCAAAATCAACTCAACTCTTTTGTTAATATTTGTAATCCTTGCACTACAAAGTCGGTTGGGAGAAGCTAAGGGTTCAACCACTAGATTGAGACAACTGCACAACTATATGTACTATGTTATCTATACTATATTATAGTTTAGGCCCTACTTTATTCCAAGCCTACATAATTACCTCGCCTTTTCTGTTAACTTTTGGGCTATTCATAACTTCACGAAAATCCCACGACCAAAATGACAGTTCCTGATGAGAATGGGACTGACGTGACAATGCTACACCTGTTGCTTTTGGAGACCATTTGACTCATAATCATAACAATAAACTTTCTCAGGACGATTTTACCATTTTGTCGTTTCTACCATAATGTGTACGCTCCCTTACGCCACAACTTTGTCTTGGCTCTGGTACCTCCTGACAACTTTAGAATTCATATTGTATGTGTATATTGTATCGTAAGTATATAGTACGACCTGTACTCTTCACAATCACTACATTAATTCTAACGACAGCGCACGAAATCCTAAACCGAATTCTTCCCGGTGTACCTTTTCTTTGTGCAATAACACTTAGTCCTAAGATCTCTCATCATTTTATTACCTTTTGAGCCTATCTTTTGTATCTCATTGATGTGCTTGTCCCATTATCTTAATTCTTCAACTTGGTGACCTTCCAGATGACAGAGGTAAAACACCTCTTGACTTTCTGTTTTTTCTTATTCCTTTTAGAGAGTACAATGTGACACCCATCGTCTCATAAACCTCATAAACCTAACATCATTTTTTTGGAGACGAAACCCAAGGGCCACCCTATGGTTAAACCTTTATTACTGCTCGACATGCCCTTTTTATCCCATTCCACAATTTACCTTCTTTGGGCTAACTTGAAACCCGGTTAATGAAACAATATTATAGAAAATTCGAAGACAAGACGGACAACCCTGTCTACGGGAAGTCTCCCTTTCTTTTTTACCTAACTATCTCACAGTGCGAAGTGTAATCTCTACCTCAGGTACCTATTCTTAGTGTCCATTCCCTTGAAAGGTAAAATTCTAGAGGGAACTTTGGTCATTTCATTTTATTGTTATGGTATGACTCCTCATCCTTCCTCTATCGTTGTTGCCATGGGCCTACCCCACTGAGTTTTACCTTTTCCCTTCGACTTTTAAGACTAAGAAGTCTAAGACTATCATCCTATCCTTCACTAACCTGCCTAATCCTTTATAGCCTTTTCCTTAGTTTCCACACCTGCACACACACACTCATGCAAATACACATGCAAATACAGCAAGCATAACACTATGCAAAATGAACCTTTCCTTTTAATCTCGTGCCCCACGTTGGGCGCCATAAATGATACTTGCCCGTTTATGATGCTTCGCCAAGGCACACGTTTGTCACTTTGTCCTCACTTTCTAAGGCGAGGGAGACAAACGGTGCCGATCCTTCAGCTTGTCGCATGCTTATTAACCTAATGAAAGTATGTGGATAATAGGAAAGATAGGAGAGTAATACAAATGGCTACTTACATCTTGCACTGCTTTGGCCCTCTTGGTTTGTCACACAAGGTTAGTAAATCCCACACGATCCCTTCCTGTTCGTAGAACACTGGTCAGGTTTCCAATTGTAGAGATAATTCAATCGCCACACACTGTTTGATGGTATAATGACATTCCCTTTATTTGAGTCTTTTAACGAGAGTTCTAACAAATTTCCTTTGTACTATAAGGAAAGGCACTATCACGTAGGAGTAGTTTGTAGGTCTAAGATTACGATTCTAGGGTCGGATCAACTCGCCCCAACACCGTTCCTTTTCCAAAACTTCAAAACTATCTTTACCTTCTGATCACCTCAACTAACCAACGAAAAAAGGCCCCGAGACCCTCTTTTCTCTCACTTTTATTCAGAGGCACACGCTACTTTTCCGTCTAAAATCCTCCTTAATGTTCTTTGCTTCGTTGTCATTGGACTTGTCCCGTCCCGGTGGAATGTCTCCTTGGACCTTCTTCCCAACATTCCCAGGTCATCAGGACAGGCCATACCTTACCAATCCACTATGTATCATCTCTCCCCCCTTTGCCTAGAGTGCGACCCGCAGCTCTTTACATTTGTTTCATAGTGCCTTTCCTCACTGCATCTTAAACTCTAAATAACAATTCTTAAACGTATCTTAAATCTATCTCAAGTAGACGCTTGAAAACATGAGATTCTTAACCTACTTATTGCTCTAGTCAATAATATATTTTACACTTTACATCGGATTCGAACCCTCCTTCTATCAGATTGCAGATATATCCGTTCCATCATCACTCACTTCACCCTCTAGTTCCTGTACCAATTGCAGTAGTGGTGTTACGTCGTTTACCTTATCGTTGACCTTCTTCAACTTTAATCTAGCTGTTTTACGTTTTAATCCCTCCTTCTCTATATCCCGTGCTCTTGTAAAAAATGCTCTGCTGCTGGCCATTAGAGTACGATTACTTGCTTTGAGCTCAGATACTTGGATGTTCAGTGCCGTGTTCCTGCTTTTCAGTTTCCTATTCTCTTCCTCACGCCCCAATATCGTAGCTCTAAACTCAGCCATTTCCTCTCTACATGTTCTGGTCTCCCGAACGGCTGCCTGACATTCCTTGATGAGCATCCTATTTTGTTCGAACACTTCACTAAGTTGCCTTTGCAACTCTTCCCCGAATGTCGATGATGAACTCGATGTCTCACTCTGTTTGGATATCATTTCTGCAATCTCGTGGGGTGTCAAAACCGATCCCAAAACACTATGTTCTGCATACCACGCTCGCAGCTTGTCCGGTGATACCTGTGATTCGAGTGGGTCATATGTTTCCTTGATGAAACTCAAGTGTTGTTGTATCTCGAATTCCAGGTATTTCTCATGAGACGATGGCATAGATGCTCTATGTTGTGACATTTTCGGTGATAGGTATAATTTCCTTCCTAACACTACCCCACTCAGAAGGTCAAATAATCGTTCTTCGTTCTTTACCACCTGATGCGTATCTTTATATAACTCATGGAGATCCAAAGTCGGTACTGGTTGGCTGGTGATTTTCTTCATGTGTCTGTTGACGCATCTGTTTAACTTGATAGCGAACTGCTGCTGGTCCATGGGTTCCAAAGATGTCCCACTCTTGTCGGCCTGTTGTTTCGGGTTTATGGACATCTGAAAGATTCACCACCTTTACCACTCATGTTCCTTATCCCTTTAATCAACATATATATTTTCTACCAGAACAGGGAAGCATGAAAGATTTAACATACAGCAATCTAACCTAGGGTATCGATTACCCATAATATTGTTTCCAGTCATAATTAAATTTAACTTCCAAGTTAGTTTCGACCAAATTTAGATTTCACTTTCAAATTTTCTTTAGTACTTTTAAGTTTATCTCTTTGATTTGCTTAGTTTAGTGCCCCGATAGATTTAAAAGGTATGTAATCATCATATTTTCTACAGTATATTTACGCGGCGATTCCAGTCTTAATCGTAATTCTCATCTCTTTATCCTTTACCCGCCTGTTTATTTGCTCCCTCAGCTCTTTGAATCATCACTCATCGCCAACGTTTTCCGTTTTTATATTCTCGATTCCTTTCTTGATTTAAAGACACACCCCAGTACACCTTAACCAAGTTAATTTCGTGTTTTGATTCCCCTTTTAATTTCAATTTAAATCTATTTTCTCTGTTGCTATTCTAACTTCAAATATGTATAGCTTACTGTCTTAAATTAATCTTAACTAATGTAACCCTATCCGACGTTCATTCATAACCAATTTCCTTTCTCGTTCGATCCTATTTACACTTCCCTCCTGTTTCTTTGTCATATTTACTGGCCTTGCATCTGTGTTTCCACAGGTGCAGACGGTTCCGTCAACAGGTGCATTGATTTCCATTGTTTCGGGGTAGTCCCGGTCATGTCAACGTGTACAGTCATCAGATTTGGGTCGTCCCCCGGAGAAAAGTTGTTGACTTGCAGAGATGGCGAATTTGCTCTCACATCATAAGCTGCTACCTGCTTGTACCCGTAAGTTGAATCTCCGGTTGGTAGAGATGGACTTGGTGGAGATAAAGTGACCATTGGCATTTTAGTGTTGTTAATGTCGTTCCGCTTCATTCCGTACAAAGGCTGATGTTCTCCTCGACGTGGAGTCGGTGGTGGTGGAAGTGACATTTCCGATATAGCTCGCTTTATCCGTTTTGTGGTCTTTTCATAATGATGTTCTATTTGAGAGGGAAGGCGAACACAGCATGCAATGCACTTTTTCCTGTTGAGGTAAAGTACACGGAGAAGCATTAACAAAACCACTACTATGAGGATTGACACTGCAATTGAAGTCAGACCGTCGACAATTGGATTCATAATCAGACTTCTTAGAGAATCCACAGGTGCGGCATATTCTGATGTGAGCAGTTCCCCATGACGGTATTTCTTGATTGCATCATCAATCTTGAACCTTGTCAGTATACTTCTTGCCATTTCGCTGAAACTTTGGCTGTTCGAGATGTCCTCCGGACTGATCGCTCCTTCCGTGTTAAAGCTAAGCACTGGCCATTTTTCAATAACGGACATGCTGTCACTAGCCTTGGGAAGTGTTGGGATGTTCATTGCAATGCTCTTGTCTCCAAGCTGGATGATGTAGCTCCCTGCATTGAAATAGTACTCCGGCGGTGGTCCTATGCACGAGGTAGCTTCATCTTGAACTTCCCTGCTTAAGGGAACCAGATACCCCTGTTTCCTATCATGTTTTTCCAAGTATGTCACAGGGAATTCACGAGTGCAACTCTCTCGAGAATTAAACATGTAATTCCTAATTTCTGTGCACTTTTGAATAGAAATAATATCCCCGACGGCTGTTGCAGTTAAGTCGTCCTTTTGAAACAACATTTTTGGGATCAGAGCTGGCATTCCACTACTGGCCAAGTATCTCATCATTGCTGTCTGTCGTTGGTTCGCTCTGCAAATATCCAGGTGTAAGGATTGAATATCCTTGGCTTCCTTGTCCTTAATCAAATCGTACAGGAACTGAAACTTTGAGTTGATCTCTGCTGCGCTCATAATGAATCCTTTTGTCCTATCATGACGCCCGTCATCCCATTCTTCTGTCACCTTTGAATTTTTTGCCGACCTTATATGTCTGAACATACGTCGTTCCGTTGTTAGACCTCTTTCCGTCGCTCGTTTAGTCAGCGGGGTGTTTCTTCCTACAGACTCGAGAGTTGATCCTCTCTTCATACGACGGTGAGTTCCCACTAAATAGTCCATTTCATGGGTGTACGCTATCTCAGATGTCATCATTTCCACTTTGGTCCCGTTTACCGGTAATCCTTGTGTGAATAACACACCTTGTTCACTCAATCCAAGCGTCAAGTTGCAGACTCGATGCATCCTAATTCCGGAGAAGCTGGCTTGAACTTCAGGACAACTGAGCCTCTGGTCTTCACCTTGTCCCGTCAGCAAGCATACTGTTGTATAGATCTTCTTCAGCCTACAATACTTTGAGTTGCTAGGCTTCCAAACGATTACCCCTCTTCGTGTCATGCACACTCCTGATGAATCTAGGCACTGGGAAGAAAGTTCGGCTGCCGCCTGGACCGTATCGTCCTCTGGGCTCACTACCAATTTCAATGAGTTATAGTAATAGTTTGTCACCGTGTGAGTTGTGGTTCTAGGCCATTGATAGTGTGCTTCGGCCTCGTTCCTTGTGCCAAAATATCCATCATTGATTTGCTCCATCTTTTCCCCGGTTGGTGATAATGAACTTTTGATCATTTCCCTGCATTGGTGTTCACCCACGTAGATTTTTTCCATGTCGACTGAACGTTGTTGAACCCCCAGGAAGTAGAAGGTCTTCGTTTCCAAACTTCGTATCGCCCAACATTCGGTCGCTGAGATAGTGGCAATACTGATGTCATTCAGGTAGGCCGACAACATCACTAACTTGGAATCATTGGTGTATTTGGTCAAAGTACACGGTGCTATGGGAGGAAGAGCCCATTTAATTCCTGGCTGGTTCTTAGGACACCGATACAATGGAATCCGTTTTTGTTTGAGGTCGTTAAAAAACGAATGGAGTTCATCCTCTCGTTCGGTCTTTTTATCGTAGTCCGTCTCGATGGGAGTATAATATGATGTTGTCATATTCTTTGGACTTCCCGTCGAATTTACTCCAGCAGCCGCAGCAAAAAAGGCGTAATTTACATGGCCCGGTTGTACGTTGAAAACCTCCCTACAGTTGAAGGACCAATATATCACTGCCAGTCTGCACAAGTGTCTTGCTACATGATCCTTTTTCATGGTCTCGTACCATACCATCCCACGGTCTTCGTATATATATTTATATATATATATATATATATCTAGGGAAAATTTACACATGTACATTTACCCCAATAGGTTTACATAGGGTTAAAGAGTTTCCCAGAACGGGTAGTGGAAGGGGTCATTTCTCCTTCCCTTAGCGGTATCCCATGCCCGCGGGGTTTTGATCTTAGTTCCCCTTTTTGTGAATTTGGGGTTGGTGATACGTCACCTGGTAGTTTATGGGACTTTAACGGATATTTAGTGGGCCTTGGTGATGGCAACACTTGTATTTGTAATGGCTCATCAAGGTGGTAGAACGGATCCTCATCCATTGACAAGCTTGGTTCATCATAACTTGGTTCTGTGGTGTCTGACAGTTGTGACGTCGATTGTGACCCACTAGAGTCAATGGCGCTTTTGTATTCAAATTCTTGTGTCAAATTCCCCGTTATTATTCGCTTTGAAGCCAGAATGATCCTGTATGCCAATTGAATTGCCAATGTAGAGACCTTTAAATAAGGATTATCCAGGTGAGCTAATGCAATAACCCGTTTCATGGGTATGTGTCTCTCATTATTGGCTATTCCCGCCAACTTCATCAGAGCTACTAGGAAAGCAAAGCCCGTCTCTTGCCCTTCATAGCTCATAACAATGGGTGGTGGATCATTTGGTTGTTCCATAATGAGATATGATGCTATGGCCGCCATTGAATTAACATCTTTGGAGTGTGTTTTAACTGTCAAACACCCATCCTCATCCTCCTGGTCCGCTTTTCTCAGTTTTAGAACATCCCATTTACCTTTCATTAGCCTAAACTTTGTTAGATCATCCAGATCTACCCCTTTTAGCGTCCAATCTTCATCACTAAGCAATACGGCCACCCTTGTTGCTTCGTCGTGCATTTTTAGGATCTGTGTTACCTGCCGTTGTTCATCTGATCCCTGCTTAAGGACGGCGAATCTATATGGTCCCTTTGGTTCTATGTAGTGAGTTTGTACCACATAATCTTGATATGGGATTCCTTTGTGTATGATTACTAGCGGCAATAACTTTGCCCAAGAGTTTTCTGCCGCCGTCAACTGGGCTTGACGCTCCAGCATTTCGAATTTGGCTTCTTTTGGAATTTGGTCTTGACCGTCTGCGATCTCTTCTTCCCATTCCATGGGTTCCAAATATCTTTTCATATCTGAGACTGCCACTGACCTGACTTCCTCATTTCTTCCGACATGATATGAGACTTCATTGTTTCTTCTAATGACCCGGTATGGACCTTTCCAAGAGTCAGCTAGACTCCGTCCTTCACCCTTTATTCCATGTGCCCTTATTAATACTAAATCCCCTATTCTGTAGTCCACATGTTTGTGGCTCATATCATACCTTATTTTAGTCATTGCTTGGGATTTTTCAAGCTTTGCCTTAACCAGTTCTCTTATTTTGACCATCTCTTTCATTTCCTCTATTCTATTCTTATCACTAAGTTTATCTAGCTCAATCGTAAGCGGGTGGGAGGCTTTACGGGCATAGACCAACTCATAAGGTGTGAATTTATGAGAGTCGTGATAGCTGGTGTTAATTGCAAATGCTACCTTAGGCAAATAATAGTCCCAATTATTTCTCTTCTCTTTATTGACATATGCCCTGAGGATACCCTTCACAGATCTATTTATAACTTCCACTGCCCCGTTTGCCTGTGGGTGATACGCTGTCGTAAATTTCATTTCAACCCCTAGTGCTTTATTTATTTGCATTACCAGTTGGTTTTTGAAATGGCTACCCCTGTCACACGTTAATTTTGTGGGAAAGCCATATACGCAATACACGTTATCTATCAAGAACGTGGCTACCACCTCGGCCGTCGCAACTTTCATAGCCTTTAATACTACGTACCTCGTCAGGAGGCATACCGTTACTAGTATATAAACATTACCTCTGGCTGTTGTCGGTAAGGGACCTGCAAAATCTATGCTTATGTGTTCAAATGGTTGGCTAGGTATGTCCATTGCCAAAAGCAATCCTTGCTTTGGACGGATTGGTCTCTTTGTAACCTGACATGTGTGGCATGATTTACAATAATCCTTTATCTGCTCCTCCATACCCTTCCAATAATACTTATTTCTCATTCTCATATAAGTAATCTGTCCTCCACGGTGTCCCATTACCATTGATTCATGATATTTCTTTATGAGATCCACTCTAAGGACTAATGGGACCACTATTCGTGGCTGCCCTAGGCTTAGTTCATACAATACACAATCCATGATCTGAAACCTCGCATTCGCCTGTCCTTTTTCAACTTTCACCATTAAATCTTTACACATTTTATCCCTACCTTGTTGTTCCGCTACATCTGAGAGAGTTAGATGTAAGATTGGAAAACTACAAGGTCCATCTTCATCTTCCTCTCCCTCATTCTTGGCTGGAGTCACTGCCTCACTATTGATACGGCTCAAAAAATCACTATTTACATGTTTTTTCCCCTTTCTATACATAAGTTCAAATGTGTAGTCCGACAATCTTAAGAGCCATCTGTGCATTTGCGAGCTCTTAGGAGAACTACAGAATTGAAAACCCAACAACGGATTGTGATCAGTCAAGAGATAAAATGGAGAGTAGCTTATATATGGCCTGAATGAATCACAGCCATAAAGGATGCTGAGTAATTCTCTTTGGAATGCGTTCATTGTCTGCTCTGCTTTACTGAATGTCCGTGAGCTATACGCTATCACTACTTCATCCCCTTCTTCATTTATCTGTGATAACACTGCACCCGCTGCCTGCTCGGAGGCATCACACGAAACCAAAATCGTTCTACCTTCTTGGAAATTTTGTAATAATGGCGCAGTTACCAACGCCGTCTTTAATGTCTCGAAAGCTAGTTGTTGCTCTTCTTTCCATTCGAATTTCTGGCCCTTTTTTGTTAACTTGATCAAGGGTGCCACGATATTTGCGTAATTCTGTACCCACTTGCGATAGTAATTACAGGTGCCTAAGAAACATTGGAGAGATTTCAGATCATGTGGTACCGCCATTTTCTTTACCACATCCGCCTTTTCAGGACAGACTTCTGTACCTTTGTCGGACACAATGTATCCTAACAATTTAATTCTTGTATACCCAAATTTGCATTTCTGCACGTGTATTTTTAACCCAAACTCTCGTACTCTTTCTAGGACAGATCTCAACGCTCTAAGGAATTCTTCATACGTTTTTGCGAAGACAAATATATCATCAACATACACCAACATGTCGCGCCACATGAGACCACTAAATGCTCTTGTCAAAGTCCTTTGAAATGTTTGCGCCGCAATACTAAGCCCAAACGGCAACACTAATGAATCATAAAGGCCGCTGGCATCAATGAAGGCTAAGACCTCCGCATCTGCCTTATCCATCCTTAATTGCCAGAAACCTTTACGTAGATCCAACGTTGCAAAATATTTTGAGCCTTCGACCCTAGCAAGAATACTTGAGATCGGAGGGAGCGGAAAATTATCCGGGACTAATCTTTGGTTGACTCCACGATAATCTACACAAAATCGTGGCGACTTCACACCATTCTGTGAATGTCCTGCCGTCACCACCACAATTGGTGAACTCCACTCACTTCTTGAATCCCTTATTATCCCGTAGCTTTTCATTTCCGCTATTTGAGCTAGTATGTATTCCCTCAGTTCCCCCGTATACTTATATGGTCTTGCTGAAAAAGGTTGATATCCTTCTTTAAACCTTAACTTTGGAACTGTAAGGGAACAATTCCCTAATGGTTCCTCTTGTGAACTGAAACAATCACTAAATTCCTTTAAAACGCTCCTAGTTTCCTCCTTCTTCCTATCATCCAATTCTGGGCAAATTCCTGGCTCTAAGGCTAACATTACATCCTTCGGTGCTTCTGCTATTCTTATGGTGTTTACAAATTCTTCTGGCACTGTACACCATTCTGCAACTACGCTACCTTCCTTTACTTTAACAGGGTAATCACAGTCATTTGTGAGCTTGATCATAGTAGTCTTCCCGTCATTAAAGTAGCAGTCTCTGTCTGATCTAACTATGTCAGTAAGGCTGCCTACAAACCCCCACTCACCTTCCAAGTCTCTATTTATTACCGCACTAACCCATCTTTCTTCATGAGGAAGCAGATGGACATCCTCTATTGTTGTAATAGGCTCATCGCATTGAGGAACAACACCATTGAGGCATTGTAGTTTTGGTTTTCTCTCATAAATCGCCAGTTCATCCCCCGTGAATAATGTAATGATCCTCCTCTCAAAATCAATAGATCGCACATTTTGAGTAATCCAATCATTCCCTAGTAGGGCTTTAGCCGTACAGCCTCTCGTTACATACAATTTTGTATTTCTTATTACTCCTTTCTTGAAAACTGCTTCCGTATTTACATAACCTAGGAGCGTGATTGGACTTCCCTCGACTCCTCCAACCCTATAACCAACTGGTGGTCTCACTAAATCCATCCCTTTCACATGTTTTTCATCTACAAGGGATATCATTGCTCCTGAATCAATAAGAAATGAGACGCACTGACCGTTTAGGTAAGCTGAGACGTAGTATAGAGTCTGATCTGTTTTGCTCAAGTGATGAACTATACTCTCTAAACCCTTCCAGTCTGGTTCTCTCTCATTCCTCGGAAGCTCCTCTGGGTCGGGTCCCTTCTCCCATTCTCGAACCTCTTGGAGGGGACCCTGTTGAAGTTTAAAGGCATGGGAGAGTTACTGTTCGTCCTTACTTGGACATTTCTGCAAAACTTTCTTATGTGTCCTCTGCGGTTACATCCGAAACAGATCCTGTTGTCAGGTATTTGTGCCTCCCTGAATAACCTGAAGTTGGGGTTCCTTATATTGTCCTGCATTGGACGACGGACAGGTCCATGTGGAAAGACCCTTCCGGTCCTTGCCATCCCAACCGAAAACCTTGGGGTTGTATTTGGTGCCCGAGTCTTATCCATTTCGAGCTTATCTAAGCGATCCCTGAGGCTTTCAATTAACTCCTTGCTACTTACAGACCCCCTTTCTTCATCTCTGCGGGGAAAGTGTGGGGAGAAGGTAACTCCCTTCTTATCTTGCCGCTCCCCTACTGCGAACACTAGACGTTCTTTCTCGTCATCCTCTTCATCTGACGAACTGGATCTTAGACTTTCATCAGCAAGTTCCAAAACTTGCCTGAGTTCATGAATTGTGTCAATTTTTTCCATTGCACACATTTTCCTCACATCCTTTCTCAGTGCGTTGATCACAAACTTCACCCTTAGGCTATCTTTCATTTCATGGTCCACCTTGTGCATCAACAATAACATGGCAGACAGGAAATCTAGACAACTTTCCCCTTTCTGCTGCCTACGTTTCATCAAACACCAGTTAGGTTCCGTATTGCCTTTTCCTGGTAGGAAGTGCCTGATGAACGCCTTCTGAAGGCTAACCCATGTCCAATCAGGTTCCCTATTCCTTTCCCTCTCTCTCTCTGCGGCTTCAAACCAGGCGAAAGTGTCCCCCGATAGGTGGTTTGGGAAATGGGTAAGAATTATCTTCTCACTCCAGTTATTGCTCTTTGCCGCTCTAATGAATTTCTCGATAAATCGTCTCGGGTCCTGGCCCTTTGAGTAGTCAGGGATACTCACAGATGTTTTCAATGGTTTAATATGTGGAAGGGTTTCTGGGAGTTGGACCAATGGAATTCCCTGGTGGTCTTTCAATTCCTCATCGTCATCTTCCTCTTCATCATCTTCACCTCTGAACTTGTAATCTGTCTTAAATAAGTTCGCAAGGTCCTCTTTATCTTTCAGTTTAGGACCTTTTTCGACGTCTCCAATACTCTTAAACTTGTAGTCTGATTTAAAGTTTTTGCCGACGTCATGCGCGTCAAGAAATTCTTCTTCCAAGTCATCCTTACTGTTTGATTTTGTTGCCATTTTCTTCCCGTTCTTCCTTATCACTTAGTTTAACGATATATCTAAAATTAATAAATACATAACTAAATTAGTCGTCTATGTTTCTTTTGCCTGGATTCCATTCGTCTCTCAACAACTTTAGTGCACATTATATTTTCCTTCTACAGCTCTACCCCTTGGGTTCTTTGCAGCTATTGTACTCTCGCATTACAACTTGTCTCTTTATTGGAGCCATCTTACTATAATTCTACAACTCTTTCATGTTTCCTTTTGTACAGTATTTTACTGTCCATAATGCATTTTGTCCTGTGATCCCCGTAGGTCCCGTTTCTTGTCCTTGATAATTGATTACCCTCAAATTATTTCAGCTTCTATTATTGGTTTATATTTAGTGCATGTGGAATGCATTATATCGAACGTAATCCATTTCCTTCCATCATATTTTAATATTTTCACCTTTTCTTTCAGTACAACTCCAGAACCAAGTTATTTCACCATATGCCTTTTATGAATTTATTCCATGTGTATTCTCCCATAGTAAGCTTGCGCAAGCATAAAAGCAAAAGCAATATCACATCTTTAGCCATGATCAGTGGCTGCCTCAGCTTGTCTGTCTTTTCTCTTGTATTCGCGTATTACAACTAAGAATAAGTCTAAACCGGTTTGATGACTAAGTAGACTAGCTATTAACTATGACTAGTGGCCTTTTATCCTTTGTCAGTTCTGTGACGAAGTCCCTTGTAATTTTCTTACAATATCTTCCCATACGGTGCCTCTTCGTTCTCCATCATTGTCTCTATTATGTCTCTTGTCCGTGGTTTCTATCATTACGTCCATACTACTGGCTCGAGCGATAAGTGTGGCTCTCCTTTTCTCCTTGTGTTTCAATGTTTTGTTACAATGGGAAATGGGTCGATACGCGTCAATCTTATATTTTGGTAAGGATGCGACGTGAGTAAAGGTCCCCTGGTGTATTCCTGCCAATTATTAATTAATTTTTGTGCCCTAAAAGGTCTATTAGTTCCCGTTTCCCTTCCCCTTTTATCTTTTGAGGCTTCCGATTTGTGGTATGAGATTAGAGGTCACATGTCTCAACAGTTAAAGTTTTGAAGTTTAACGATATTTTGTCGAGACGTTGGTAAGGAAATAAGCTCGATATTACCGTTAGTGGATTTGTTTCGTTTTGTATTTACTCTTGGGTTGAATTATGTCATTAAATTTTTATAGCGTCTTCAAGTTTTACATCTTGATTATTTGTTTGAAAATTCATTCTGTTTGATGAGAGTTGTAGTTTTAACAGTCATATTCCGACATTGTTAATTTATTTCCATAATATATTTTGTTTATAAAACATGAGCAATGAGGAATCAAAAGTACACGGAGCCCTTGGACTCCGGAGAATTTGGACATTTGCCTTTTTGCTCACAGCTTTGCAATCGTCGGAAATGTTCAATAAATTATACTACGATACATTGTCCCGTAAACGTCATTTAAAACCTTTAAGGCTACGAGGACACGAAGTCAAACAATTTTCCTTATTATGCCAATAAATAATATCATGTTTATTTACAATGCCTTTGGATGGTTAATAATATTAGATCCAAGAATCCAGAGTTTTGTTACAACTGTTCTGGGGTGGGGTGAGGTTTGGACAATGGTTCAATCAGATCCGGTGTCTTTCATTTGTCTTTGGAAATGCAACCACTTATAGTGTACTAAATACATCAATTATGTCATTGTAAAGGCAATTTGAGATTCTACAAGTTGTAGAATTGTAGTTGTTGAATTCTGTTGTAGATTACCTTTGTATGCAAAACCTATCAAATTATAAATCATATCATGATCAAGGGAACCATTACGCATGATGTTGCATCAAAATGCATAATCGACGCTTACTCGCAGGATGTTGCATAATTGCAGGATATTAACAACAATCATGCAAAATTGTCAAATTTTTGACAAAAATGTATAACGTCCATAGACTTAAATGTCCTAACAACGAAACTACATACATGTAGCTAGCACGCCATGCAGAGAAATGTCAAAATATTCATTTCTAGCAAACTTTGGACTTCGGAATTTCAACGCTCGCCTTCGCCTTGAATTTAAGTATAGACGAGGACAGCGTACATATACGTGTGTACGTGAAATAACCGCTTTCTGAGAATAATAAATTTAAATGCCTACTACTAAGTCCACACAAAAAAAAATGGCTCAAAGAGTTTACAAATTGTGGCTTAATTGTGCTTAAAGGAACATTGCATTCTGGTATTTGAAAGTAATATTTAATTGGCAAACAACACGGTACACTGACCGAACTTAGACGCAGCTGAACTTTAATAGGGCAGTCCAAGGCGAGGAAATAGCATCAGTTGATTGTGCTGATGCAAGCGATGAAGAAGGTGATGACGGCATTGAAAACTTGTGAATTGTAAAACTTGGTTAATGCATTTTGGCTTTTAAATTTTGTGTATCTACACGTGCATCTCTGCTAAATATCGTCCTTTGTTCTAAGAAATGTTGCAATAGTATACGTAAAATCATTATATGTACATGAAAAATCATTTTGCATAAAATAATGTTACATTATTTCCTTGGATTTCAATTTGCATGATGTTGCAGGATTTCAATTTGCATGATATTGCATAATTCGCGATTTCAAATTGCATAATTCGTATTTTCATTTTGCATAAACGCGGTTCCCTTGGTCATGATTAGTCGTGGTAATTTGTCTACTAGAAAACGTAGCATCTTCGCTTACTATTAAGTGATGGTGTTAATCCATTGATTAAGGTGTGAATTACGAACATGAACGAAGAATGAAGGAATACGATTCTGTACCATACAGAACGTAATGGGCAACGTACTGTGAGTCGACTTATATTACGCGGTATATTTTATATGTACTATATTATTTCATGAAATGACATTAAAATGTTTTGAATACAGGAATTATGTGTGTACAGAATGAATGTATAATACTATTTTTAGTCGTTACTATATTACATTGTGTCAAGTGCGATATGACAAGTCATGTAATGCTCACTGCTGCAATAGCAGGACAGTTAATGAAGTCCTGTAAAGTTAGTATAGTTAATAATGGTCGTAAGCCCCTCTTACACTTGTACTGATGATAATATTATGTTGCAATAACGTATTCATGTTTAGGCATTTATTTTCATTGATTCTGAGAAATTTGCAGTGCATACAAATTATTTATTATTCCTAAGTTATTCTGTATATTATTTACATGAATGAAAAATGAAAACCATGATTCATGTGTTTAAATAAAGGAGTGAAAAGAAATAATTAGTCAATGCCGTTCATCTCTTGGAGGCATTATTGATATTTTGTGAATATCATAAATAATATTAAACTATAAATATTCAAATATTCCTTGTACATTTGCTTATCTTTTTAGCTTAGGAGGAAAATAACTAATGGATTCAGTAGGTATGTTAATAATATTGATACCTTGAAATGCAACTTATACTAATTGAACCTTTAAGTAATATCCCGTAATCTAGTAAGTTCAAACGTGCTCCGTTTGTCCATTCCCGTCTTTACGGTGATTTGATCAAAACAGCTATTATAGGTTGCAAATTAAATTAATTAATTAATTAAAGTAAAATTAAAAGTTTTGATCTCCTCTGTTATAGAGTGATATGAGATTGAGTGCTTGACGGCTTGTCATCATGCGTATGGGTCTACGGCTATGAAACTCATCAGGCTTTAAGATGTCATCCTTATCGATAAACTTAAATCTCTCCAACAAGTGTGTTTGGACACTTGGATTGAACACTCGAAACATGCCTAACCAAAAAAGTGATGCAATTGTAGCGATAGGTTGCAAGGTGGCAAGTTCTTCAAACACGTAATCCATTAGCAAGTCACTTTCTGCTTCGTTGTCCAGATTATTTAGAGAGAAAAATCCTCTAATGAATTTAGATGACATGTGTTTCCGAACCGGTACTTTGAATGATGCTTTCTTGATTCCTGGCATATTGTCGCCTTATGGTTCTGTGTGAATAAAATGCATATCATGTAATTTGGAATTTTTTAGCTAGGTTGTAGTACTAACTGTAATAACCAGTAATAAATAATGATAGAGCAATTGATTGAAGTCTGCATAAACTGGTCGTTTTTCTCTATTATATATAATGTCTAGCTCTCTGTGTGTCTATATATACTGTTAAACTACATCATACACGGGTTGAAATTTGTGAAATTTCCAAACACGTTTTCATGATTACTGTTTCTGAATTTCATAATTGTTAATATTATGAGTTCGTATGACACAATATACGTTTGATGAGAATTGATTCGCCATTTGAGTCAACTATTCATCACCGTCATGATGACAATGACAATATATATATTTGTTAATGTAGAAACTTATATTATGTCAATTGTATACGTATACTTTTGCACTCCTTTCTCGTTTGTGTGTACAGTTCACTTTCACTGGACGTACGCACGTGTGTATACTTTCTCTTACTTTCTCCTACATAATATGAAATGATTCGTATTGCTAGCTTGCTCTTATTGCTAGTGACTGCCAGTTAACAAAACCATTGCAAGTCTGCTGCGTGAATATGAACGAGATACTTAATAATATGAACAATAGGCTCGGGGTATAAATGAACAATGAGGTATATCCTACACAGTTGAAGATTATTTCTTAGAAAATTTCGCGTTCTTTTCAACGGCGTCTTATACATGATGCTGTCAACATTGATAATGTCAAACCTATACTAATGTGAAGCAGTAGCCGTAATTAATCTTAACCTGAAGATGTGAACCACCATATTATATCATGCGTATAAGTTTATTCAGGAAATTGAAAGTATTCATATTATTATTATAGTCCCATGCGTTGATTCCCGACGCGGCCGCTAGTGCGACTGGGTTTAATGACACTGATGATCCATTCTCATCATTTCTGCTACTCAAGACGGCGGAAATTCTACAATGTCAAAGGTGATTATAACACCTTCCTCTGCTTAGTCCGTTGTGTTTTCTAATCAAGATTTCTGGTGCTGAACTATACTACCTAATGAGCCCCTTAAAGCAAATTTGATCGGACATAGAGCAAAAGACCGTGATCACTTTTCACGCATTTTCAGATATTATGACTTTAATTAAAGTTAATTAATTATTTTATGGTCTCCTGACGGGGAGATTAACGAGGGCCTCTAATATGATTTTGAAAATAAATAATCTAACGTTAGTGCTTTTTGTATCCACACACAACTTTTGATTGTGAAGTTTATTCATACCTCTCCCTTGTAATATCTTGAACTGCTTTTCAGCTCAAAGGCCGATACTGACAACTTCATTATATCCTGGAAGGAATTAGTAATGTGTAATAACAAGTAGTAATATTATACTCAGACAGGTAAAAGGAACATTTAAATAGATCAAAGCTTAGGAATTTTGAATTTCAGCAATAGCAACATTAATTAGTATTTAGGACAAAATATTTACATTTTCACAGCTTGGTCTCATCTTTAATTAATACCCGCTTCCTACTGTACAATCTAAAGAATCATTTTTGCGGGTTTGAGTGCGGACATTTACTTCACCAACAAATAAGTTAATATAATATGATATTGTCGTGTATTTATTACACTACACTGCCGAACAATACGAAATTGTCATGTAGTTTATTCACATTCCTTATGGATCGCATATTAATACAGTTTACTACTACTATAAATGTCAACTTTAAAGGTAGTATGAGCTTTTTATTCGCTATTTAGTCTAGCATGGTAAAAAAGTTGTCTTTCTCTTTCCACCACTAGGGATAGAGGCACTATTGCCTCAAGTTCTTAATTGAATTTAGTATTGAGACTTTGATTTCGATTCCTGGTGCCATTACATAAGTATGAGCCTAATACTTAATTTGTATCGTATTCCGAAACCAATGTAATATCTGATGCATTCCCACAGAAAATCTTTCATTCATCCTGGACATTCTTGTTTAATATTCAAGGGTCCTATTACCTCCTTTAGTTCTTCATCGTGTCTATAACAAATCAACTTCGTACAGAGTCTACATTTTATCGTTTGATCATTAATAGCACAATCCATTTGCTCTGTGCTCATGCCTTCCAATTCTGCTGCTTCATACATTATTGAAGTTAACAGTACATCATCATCGACGTTCACCATTTTGTTCTGAATCATGAAAAGTAATTTGCTCACCATTTTCAAACTAAATATAGGTTTACTTATTAGCTTTGACAAGTTCCTAATCCTGGCGTTTTTTCTTGATTTGAATTGGCGTGGATTTGGGAGGCTCATTGTAGTCGCCCGACTTCCCGGGCTTTCTGACACTGTAAGATGTGACCTGCATGAAACACTAGAAGTCCTGAGTCTGCAGTGTAGTTTTAATCCCGGAAATCCTGTCATTCCTCTTAGGCTCGCTTGAGCTAGCTTGGTCATGCTTCGTGTACTGACCCTGTAAGCATCGTAGAACAATGAGACGATTTTCATGAACATTTATTAGTGATAAAATATAACCTAATCAAAGATCACATCCACCCCTGTACGTTATGATTGTTCATTCATTTAAGTCTCTGCATTCACTCCAACTTGTCGGGTCTCTCCATGCCATGCAAAGTGGTGTATTGATTTGGGATTTCGTCGTCCGCATATGCAAACGGACCAAAACAATGTCTCTCAAAATGCAAGCGGACCACTCTCCAAACTCTCAATATGCAAAGGGACCACCCCTTCAATTCTCATTTTGCAAACGGTCTAAGCGAGTTTACAGGATTTCTCATAAACTCAAGAAAGGCTTTGTACTCTACATTGACTGCAAGCGGTGAGCAGCCGGAATGCAACGTTTTTA
>JABASF010001468.1:0-21898 GCA_019776145.1 Harlomillsia oculata | reverse complement strand
TCGTGCTAACGGGGCAAAAAAGGCAAATTTGGGGAAGTGAACATTGCGACGACATGCCTAATGGGTCTCCACACTTTTGCGGCCGTTTAGTTTCTACAAGAATAATAATGAGTTGTTATAGTAGGTAAAAAAATTATGCGATGAACCATTTTAGGTTAACTTCCGTTAACTCGGTACCGTTCTTAACTTTCTTTTACAGTATTTATAAAGATAGAATTTAATTAAAATTTAGTTAATTTTTTTTCCGTGGCTTATATTCTTACTCACAACCACAACACAACAGGTCTGGTTCTTTATTCTTTGGTTTTAACTTAAAAGTTAAAACTAACTAATAATGCGTTTTTACGGAAAAAGGATAGAGAACGGTCGCATTTTGTACTACAGTGTCTAGTCTATATGTTAACATTGTCATTATCCAACAAAATTGGGTTCGTGTCAAATAAGCGAGTGAAAAAGGGACAAGTTTTTAGTGAATGGACAAGCGTAGCGAATGCATGTCACGGTCCGTCCATTTGATGAATCAATATGTTGTGAGAGTCTGTTCGTCTGTTGTCCACCGGTTCATCACACATGCCAAATCGTCAGCGTTCTCAATAACAAGCGCAATACAAATACTTTTGAGTGAGTCTTTTGAGAAGCTGCCATTTCACCATGAAATGAAATGAATTTGCATTCATGTCCCGTCCTAGAAATTCGGTTCGAGTCTGGTTGGAATTCAATGGGAACGGTTCCCTTACTTGGATATAAGTGGTTTTGTACGTCGGATCTGGCTTTGAAGCTAATCAAAGTGACAAAATCGGAAAGAAGTGAGGGACAGTGATGAAAGCTGAAAGATTCAAATCTAGGATTGTATTGAGAAAGACAGCAAGTGTCTGATTTCTCATAGAAACATGAGGGTTAAGTGTATATGAGCCCGAAACAGTATAAAGTGTAGTAGTCCCAGATGGTGATTACGATTCGGGACCAAAACCCGGTTCGCTGGCTCCGGTTCGATGGTAAGGGTGGCAAACCAAAATCCCAAGCCGAGGCCGAAAGGCGTACCACTTAAAGATGATATCATAATGGATAGTGCAGACAGTCGGGAGTGATGTAAAAGCACCGACAACCGACAACATGAGGGCGAGGGCACGCACTCTGTGATTGTGATTAGTTCCCTAGGTGCATGTGATCATCAAGGATCGAAGGGTGACATTCGTTTGCAGCATCAGGGTCCATCCGAAATATCTCCCCTTTCTGTAACACTACAGAAAACAGTTATACAAATACTAGTAGTCACGGTATACACCGTTTCCCATATCCGACTCTGCGACACTCAAAATCCGGGTAACTTAGCTGTTTTCAAAAAAAAGTCTTATAGGAGGAAATGATCGAGGCTGAGCATCTGTTGGGGTCTCACCCTAATTTTTCGGATACATCTTTGGTTGGTGAGGGTTGCCAAAAGTTACAAGCTGTGTCAAATAGGGTGAAGTAAGCAAGCAAACTTTTAGGACAGCAGACTATATAACATCCCCGAATCCCGGGTTGGAATAGGCCACATTTTGACTGTGTATTGACATATCATTCTGAAATCAGTGGTTGTCTACAGCATAAAACCAGGCCACGAGATACAATATCCAGAGCAAGGCTGCACTGCTTGTTCGCTACTTACAATTATAATGCTATGATATGATACAAAAAATGTCATATGATGAAAATGTGAAAGCCTTTTAGTCAAATTCTGAAAGCACCAAGTCTCATTAAGACTGTGGGAGGTAAACTGTGACACATGAGATTGCCTCATAAGGATTCTATTGAGTTTGCAATTTGCAACGAGCAACGACACAGTTACAGTTATACAACTTGAGCGCTGCGCTAGCTGTTGAACACGTTGCAGTCCAAGTGATCACTCAGCGTCGTCTGTCACCATTCCTTAATGAATTGGTCCGATGTCACCTCTTGACTCCTTCACTGACCACATAACAATGCTATTGAGGCACATGTCCATTCCAACGTGCTCTCCCACTGACCAAATTTTTTGCAACATTGCATTGTCTTATTACTGCTTCAGAATGTACATTACTATGTCTTTCAGTATGTCTTTCAGTCTTTCATGCATTTTGATGTTTTTATGATAAAATTATTACTCCTGAATTTTTTTACGATCAAAAATATCATGCATTTGGGTCAATGCGCCGCGCAGATGGCATACTAATAATAATATTACGATTACTAAAATCACTGTAATGTGTAGAAGGTTATTAAACTTCTCATTTTGTATTGTTCTTACAATGTTTTTACTATTTTTGAATTATTTTGGAGGAATTGCTAATTGCATGCGTTCAAGTCGGAGTAATTGTAATAAATCATAACATATGACGTTAAACACAAAAAATGTACGAAACGGAGTATTCAAATGGCATTCAGTAAATCTCACTGTGTACAACTGTAACCAGTAGCAGGGAACCAATAAAGAATTGATTAAAAGTTCAATGAATCATTTTGAAAGGATTGAGTATTATAGAATGCGTGTACGTGATTTTAGCACCTTGAGGCATTAAAGAGATGTTGTACAAAGTCAAGTGAGCACACACATGCGAACTGCGAACTACGAACAGTAAGTTGTAAATCTCTCTCCGCACACGCATTGACGTGAAAAGCAAAAAGGCCTTTTGCTTTTGGACCTTTTGCTTTTGCAAAAGTTGAATGAAAAGCATTTTGGTCATCTCAAATAGTAGTATTGTAGTATAGTAAGTTGACGAGCATAAATCTTGGCCTTGGGTTCCTTCATCCACTGTGACGTAACCCTTGGAGCAATTAAGAAAAGCTTCACATTCATCAAGTCCATGCATCGCAAAAATCGCAATCCATTTCTACTGAAACATTTCACTTTTCTACAGCTACATAATATTACAAAGTCGTCTCGATCGTCTGTCGTCTGTTCTGTTACAAGTTTGTTTAATCTGATGCCACTGCCACCAATCAACAACACCAACACTGACAGTCACACTGACACTTTTCCTTCCACTTTTCGATCTCATTTTTGCCCTTCAAAAAATATATAATATCCAAGCATCAAATTATGTCAAAGGTTCCCCTAATTAGAACAGAAATGAACATGACATGAGCAATATCACAGCAGCTGCTGGTTTACTGGTTGCTCATGTGAAATGTAAATGATCTCTATGCAAATGAGCTATTAAGGACAAGCTCAATATTAGATTTTGTTCATTTTGTGTGATCTAATGTTCCTGTTCTGCTATCAAATTTTAATTGAGATTACAAAGCAACATGTGTGCAAGCAAGTGCATTTTTCTATAATAGTTGTTCGTAGTAGTAAAACGTTAATCCATAAAACCTGTTCACAATTTTCCTTTAATTGTCTCAAAATGCTTGTTTCTTGAAGGTGTTGCTACTTCTTTCTTGTCTGAATCATTTGAGTGATGAAGGAGACAATTAGCATTCACCATGCATAATGCCAATAGGTCAATGTATCAGCGTATCAATTGATGGGCCGACGTGTCCCAACATCACACTGTGACAATCACATTACTTCTATAACAATGCAACAACTAACGGGTTCTTGCTCTCTTACGTGTCAGACTCGAAAACATCTTGACACAATTACAAATCAACTGTCAATGCTAATCAGTCCGTAAGAACACAACATTATTGTAATGTTATGTGTTTATGTATAGCTTCTAATAGTCAAACAAAAAATTGCAAAGTTTCAAAATTCATATCAGCATTTGTAACCTTATATGAAAAACCTTACAAAGACCCATAACCATCCGAAATTAGCATTTGTTACATTTTGACACATCTTTTTAGCAACCACTTAAAGGTAAAAATATATCAAGGAATCGCATTTCGTTCTATGGGCAAAAACACAAGATCTTGTTATATAAAGTCTACTTGTAGCTTATTGTGATGATAAAATTGCATAATTGATTTAAGTTACTTGTATGCGGTATTTTTTTGCAAAAAAGGTCGTACGAGAAGTCATAATTCAATCTCACGGATTGACCAATAAAAAATCGACACTGCGGGGAAATTTCACACTGAAGTAACATAAATTAACCCAACCCAAACCCATAAGCCCTCGCATAATAGTTTGGATTTGCAAAAATGCACAAATTGACAGAAATAAAGAGAGGCAGAGAGCGTTTTATTCATCGTGTCGTGCCGATGCGTCTTGCGTGAATCAATTGGTTGTCAATAAAGTTAGATAATGCATTTTTAGTTGCAAGCAGCAACAAATAGCATTTATCGCTCTCATTTGATGAGAGATAGTAGAACACCCCGAGAAGTCCAAGCCAAGTCCGGCGCGCCCAAATCTCTAACTTGTCCGTTAGGTCTCATCGATCAAAAAGCTTGCATAAACTGTCGTTGCCGCTCTCTTCTGAAGAAATGAAGCCGAAATTACGTGATATCGAAAGGACCTACAAAGCACATCACCAAAACACTTTTTTTTGGTAGCACATGTGTGTTTCTGTGTGGTGCTTAAGCGTTTAGTATCTTTCTTCATGCATTTTTTGTATGTATTATATGCATTAGAGTATTACTTATCAAAGTGTTAAAAGTATGGATAAAAAAACAGGGCATAAAAGAATGGCACGAGAGCAACAAACGCCCTTCAGAGTCATCAGATCAAGAGCCTTCGCATGATTTGTGAGCGTCATTTGGCAACGATCAACATTAAGAGTTAAACTGAGCCCTGGCCCTTATGAATCAGCTTATTTACGAAAGCTGTCTGGGCGCTTTTGTCTAATTCTTTTTTGTGCCTATTTTGACATAATTCTAAATTCGACCTGGTATAAATATGATGAGGGCAATGCAGTCAAACAGTCATTCTGTTTTGGCAACACAACGCAGCTCCATCGTACTAACTGTCATAACATTTTTGCCCTGTTTTCTTTTTTGAGAAAAATTCCATCTTTCGAAATTATGAAGGTAAGATTTTGTTCGCAGTCTAGAAATATGCAACTAGCGTACCTAACTTCTGGGTCAGAACTCAGAAGTATATATCCACTGAAACTTGCGATACATCCACTTAAATACATAATACACTTTCTCAATGTTGTCATTCTAGGCTTTCATTGTCTTGGCTTGCGTGTCTGTGGCCATTGGCCAATTTGTCGCTGGACCATATCATCCCGGATACGCTGGAGTTCGTGCGGTTGCTGCTCCTGTTGTCGCTAAAGCCGTGGCTCCAGAACCTTACGATCCTCATCCACAATACAACTACGGTTACTCCGTCGCTGATGGTTTGACCGGTGACCAAAAGAGCCATACTGAGACTCGCGATGGGGATGTCGTCAAGGGCCAATACTCCTTGGTCGAACCTGACGGTACACTTCGAGTTGTGTCCTACACTTCTGACCCAGTCAATGGATTCAATGCCGTTGTGGAACGTCAAGGAGCCGTCCGCGCCGCCGTGGCCCATGCCCCAGTCGCCGCCGCTCCAGTTGTCGCTGCTCATCCAGCACGTGTCGCTTACGCCGGTTACGGCCATCCTGGATTGTACCATCACTAAAGCTCCCCATAAATAATTCGCTATCTAGTCTTCTCTTGACAAAAAACGTCGCCTCTCTCGCCTTATATAAAATGTTTTCCTTAATTTATCTCCTCTCTACCCATTTCCCAAAGACAAGGCACGACATGGGGTCATTCTCGCGGTTTTGTGTCGTTGTCGCCGTGAGTTGTCGTTTGTGTTGTTTTTGTCCCTGTCATTGGCCATGCCCAGTGAACATGACATGAAATGCTGGGTAAATGTCCGAAGCCAAATGGAATAGTAATAGATTGACACACAAGGGTTGCCTCATCATTTAACAACTTGATGTTTTGTTTGTGAGCTTGGTTACACTTACACTAGTGTTTGGGGGGCTGATCTTTTTTTCTCACCTTGTCACTTTATATAACAGTCGTCCCGTCGTACCTGTTTCTTTTTTTCTTTCCCATTCCTTCCAATGTGGTCAATACAAAATCATTTTATACATTGTGCGCAAAAATAATGAAAATTAAAATCAACTACTGTCCCCAATGTTTTATGTGTCCAAATTGTTGTCAGCTCACTTTTATTCATTTCACCAAAGGGCCATTTAATTTTATGGTTCAACTTGCTCATGCACATTTTTTGGTGCTAACACTTCGCTCATTCATTCCATCATTCTCACCATTTTTCTCTTAATTTATTTCAATAGCGCTTTTACAATAAAAATAATCATCATCAATAAAATAAAATCAATGTATTGTATATTGTATGTTGTATTGTTGCATGCATAACTATAACTCACGTAAACGTAACTCTCACACTGACTGTCAAGTGTCAACTGTCCTGTCTGTCCTCAGACGAAGCGGAAGTGCAAACTGTGCACACGAAGCAATCTCCAAACTGTATAAAGTATACCATTGCAAGTTGAACACAAATGGTAGCGCTAAACGAACAATTAAAAGGCGTAAAATTAAATTAAATCAAAAAATTAAATTATGATAGTTCCAATTCCAATTTCAATGTTTCTGCTAATTGTCGACTACTTTTCATAGTTCAATGAAATCGAAGTAACAAATGTATGTAAAGGGCAGCCGGATACGTGAGTTGTTCATGTTTGTGCAAAAACAAACAAACGTGATTGTTGTTGATTATTACACGTTTGTGTTTCTGTCGTGTCATATTCATGCCATGCCAGATGCCATGCCCCTCAAAAAATGCATTTTTAGTTTGTAATGCTCAATTATAAGAGTAATAAGTATGATATATTGGTAAGCAAAATGTTTTGTACTTAAAATGTCAGTGAGTAAAGTGACTTAATTGTCAGGTACAAGAAATTTACTAACTAACCTGTTGTCATCCGTCCATCCGCAAAGCCTACATTTTTTGCATTTTAACTGTTAACCCATTTTTCTTTTAATTAAAGGTTGTGTGACGATAACCTGCACACATTTGTTCAAGTGACGACTATACTAAAAATCAATATATTATGCAGAAAAAGTAGTTGTGTCTCAAGGGCAATCTTGTAGTATGACTTGTCAATCGTATTATATGTGCTAGGTTGCTTTTTGGATGACGTCTCTACCCAAAATTGTTGACAATTTTTATGGACATATCATGTAAATGACAAAATCATTCCTTGAATGAAAATGAAGTTTCCAAGAGCTCATTAACAATTCACTTTGTTTTCATTTCGCACTCTTTCATCACGTAATTTCCCACACGTCCACTGTTTAGACTACTTTTTTTGTGTATTATAAATCGTGTGCAGGCTGCTCCGAGCTGCATTCTTTGTAATTATGCTCAAACTGCAATTTTGGGAGGACATTAATTATTATGCATTTTGCATTTTGCATTGCAAAATCAAAATGAATGGGGAATTGAAGAACGTCAACTTGAGACATTAAAATTTGGTTTGCTCTCGTTTTCTTTTTGTTTTACGGTGTCATCTCAAAGGACACAAAATAATGAGATTTAGATTTTGGTGTATATAATTCTGATGCATCGTATGCAATGCAACTGTCGCATGTGTGCATCTGAACAATCTCAATTGCATTTTTGCATTAAGAACAACAGACTCGAATCTCACACTAATGTAAATCTTGGTAAAAGTCATGCAATAGTAGGCAATAAGCAATGTCATTCAAAATGTGCAAGTTACATTAGTTAGTTATATATTTTATATACATCTGTCTATTCTGTCGTGGCCTAAGGGAATGAGCTTAATTGTCCTACTCTAATTGCACTCCTGACGAGTTCGATGGCAAAAGTAATCCAAATCAACCCCACTATATGCAACCAGTATAGCATAGCCCACTATTGTTTCATTTCTTTCTCTAATAGGCAATATGGGTCTCCAAAAGTGTGCGCAAAGTGTAACTGCTCGATCTTGGGATTTCAATAGAATTTTTCTTCTTTTAGAAGGATTCCGTTTGCTCGATGGAATGGAATAATAAACCAAACCCTATCGATTCCTTGAAAACGAACATTTGGGTATCCCGTTAACGTACAAGGTAACAATAACAACATGAGAATATGTATAATGCAATGTGCAATGCAACAAGAACAAGAATGCAGGTCTTTGGAAAATGTAAATGAGATCAAAGCACCTTTTGCCATTTCACCGCAAATGACACGACCCTATCGATTCCGCTGCGAGGGACAATTCACCTCAACATTGCTTCGTGCAATGTAACGTGAGTAATAAGATGATGATCATTATTGGTCTCCCCGTTTACATAATCGCTTTCTTCTACGACTGCCATTTGGGTCTGGCACTCAGTCTGTCAGATCATTCAGCATTTTTTTATGTGCTATGCATGAATGAACGAATGAATGGGAATTATTTACTACTACACATGAAAGGGAAGACACGATAAGGCAAGGCCCTAAAAATTATTGTATCACCCAACTACCAAATTGTACAACTAACTGATGTATCGTTATAAATTCTAAATACCATTTACTATTGGTTTCGTTTGATTTTCGTTAAAGGTGTAATGAAGACGCGGGGGCCACGTGCTCCTCCCAACTTATTATAAAGTTGCTCTCGATTCTCAAGTCAAGGTGCAATAAAGCCTAAACTGCTAAACTGATACTTTGGATCTCCTTGTACATTTCAGCAGCAGTCGGCACATTTTGCATGAACAACATTCATATCCCTCATATGCGCCTTTTTTACAATCGCCATAAAGGGACGAGGGACTTACTTGGATTAGCGCTGCAAGGACAGCGGATTCATGTGCACTTGAGAGTGGAAATTCGATACCTCTGCGATTTGATTCCAATAAATACGATCCCTTTCAATTTGATCTCAGCGTGTTTCAGGATGAGGTAATGTCCACTCTATACAACTTTATAGTGCTCTTTTGGCGTGGTTTTTGGTGGGGCGTCCCCATCCTTTTTACATTGTTGAGGACTGAGGACACAGACTGTCCCATTAGACTGAGCCTTTTTTATCCAAGTGTATGCCGAGCTAATGAGAAAAGCTGCTGGGTCACTTTCAAACAAAAGGATGGTTCATTAAGTATAAATACCATTTGAGCGACGACAGATACTCACAGTCAACAAATTACTTTGGTTCTCTCCACTTGCAGCTCGAAAGGGCATTATTTAAAAAAAAGGTTTTTTTGTGATTTTGTTCTAATCGGAGGATTGAAGGGGTTCATCATGCTTAAGGTATACAAAGAAAATTCTCGTGATTTTTAGATCCAAGTGTGCAAGTTTGTGTTTCAAATTAGAATTTTGGTGAGTCAAGAATTCAATGCGAGATTTGTGTTGTAGATTGTGTCCTTATTCGCCTTCGTGGCTGTTGCCACCGCCAGACCAGGAGCTCCAATTGGATTTGGATACGCTGGCCCAGCCGTTGCTGCTGTGAGTTTGATCATTCAAGAAATTTGACGCTTGCCGTTCTTAACGTTGTCATCAGACTTGTCAACGAATTGTTGTTGTCTTTAGGTTGCCGCTCCAGTTGCTCATGCCGCGTATGCTGCTCCAGTAGCGCATGCCGCCTATGCTGCTCCAGTTGCTCATGCCGCGTATGCTGCTCCAGTAGCACATGCCGCCTACGCTGCTCCAGTAGCTCATGCCGCCTACGCTGCTCCAGTTGCCCACGCCGTCGCTGCTCCAGTTGCTCACGCCGTCGCTGCCCCAGCTTACGCTGCTCCAATTGCCCACGCCGTCGCTGCCCCAGCTTACGCTGCTCCAATTGCCCACGCTGTGGCTACTCCAGTCCGCGCAATCGCTGCTGCTCCAGTTATCGCTAAGGGTAATGAAATTACAAGTTTCAAAGTTTGTACCCCGACAATGTTCGTACAATCAGTTAATTTTGTCTTGTTTCTGTTGAAGCTGTTGCTCCAGAACCATACGACCCTCATCCACAATATAACTTCGGATACTCCGTCTCCGATGCTTTGACTGGAGACCAAAAGTCACACCATGAATCCCGCGATGGAGACATCGTCAAGGGACAATACTCCTTGGTTGAACCTGACGGTTCCGTTCGTACTGTTTCCTACACCTCTGACCCAGTCAATGGATTCAATGCCGTCGTTGACCGTTCTGGACCCGCTGTTGTGAAGGCTGTTGCTCCAGTCGCCGTCGCTGCTCCAGTCCGTGCTATTGCTGCTGTAAGTTATCATTTTGGATTCCGGAATTCTATACAACTTTTCTCCGATTACACCAATTTTTGCATTTCATCCTAGGTTGCCCACGCCCCAGTCGCTCACGCGATTGCCTCTCCAGTGCGTGCCATCGCTGCTGCTCCAATTGCCCATGCTGCTTATGCCGCTCCAGTGGCCCATGCCGCTTACGCCGCTCCAGTGGCCCATGCCGCCTACGCTGCTCCAGTGGCCCATGCCGCCTACGCCGCTCCAGTGGCCCATGCCGCTTACGCAGCTCCAGTTGCTCATGCTGTAAGAAATCTTAAATCTCAGAAAACTTAAATCTCAAAAATTTTGAATCTCAAATCAAAGTCTATGATTCGAAATTCCACAACGAAACCAAATGATATTACGATACTCATAATGTGATCTGTTTATCTGTATTCTTTTCACAATCTTTGTGGATTATGAATAGTTTTATGGAAACTTACAGGTTGCTGCTCCAGTCGCCCATGCCGCTTACGCTGCCCCAGCTTTGGGTCATGTCACCGGACATGCTACCTATCACTAAATAATTTCTAAAATAATCTAATTATTCAAATTTTAGAAACCTATTTTTCAAATGACCATCTTGTAGCTTTTTGGCTGTCTTCAATAAATCACAGTCATTTCCATCTTCAATCAATCTGACTGTGATTTAACAAGGAAAAAATATTCGGCAATGCATTTTTCAACTACAGACTTCTGTACCTGCTCTTTTATCTTTTCCGTCCTTGCAAACAATCTCTGTATTATTATTTACCCTTACCTCCGCTCTGTATTCCGAACTGGGATGCGTTTTCAATGTTCCTATTGTCTTTTGTCTGTGTCTTAAATATTCACTCGAGTGTTCTTCAAATTATCTTGAAATTCTAAAAGAAAATCTTGAAAACCGGAAGAATTAAATACTTTTTTATGCAAAAAAACTGTCGTTTTTGTGTATGTCCGTTAATCTTCATCCACTTGTACTTTTCTCGCGGTTCTCTCGGCTATCACAATCTAATGTCTAAATGCTTTATTGCCAATCGATCATAATTCATTCGTAATAAAGTGCATAAATTATAAAATATGATATTTAACCAATAACAATGACAATAATACAAGACGTATTTTTAACAAACAATATAATAGAAATACATTTCGCATTTTTACATCAATCAACAACGAATTAACAACAATCAATAATGATTTCACTTCAAGCGTATTTGCTAAAAAAACAGTTTTCTTCAATTTCATTCAACAATATAGACAATTTGAAGTGTGGCTTTTTTTGTGGTGTGCATAAAATATCCTTGTTTGAAAAATATTATGCAAATTTTGTGACTTTGGCCACTGAAATGAATACGTTTAAAACAGTTCTTTCCTATTTAACTGTAATTCATAAAAGACTACCCATTACAATAATGTTATGAGATTTAACACACTTGAGAGACGAGATAGCTTTCCAAGATTTTGGATGGTAAGATATAATACATAGTACATAAGAGAATATTATATTATATTTATGACAATTCATGAAACGATTCTCGTTTACTGGTATTGATACTGAGCATCATGATCCCGGTCACGATTGTAACCATTATTACTATTATATTGTTGATTATGATTGGAACTGGAAGAATGTTGCTTCTTTTGTTGAGGTTTGTTAGGACGATCACGGTCACGACGAGAGCTTCCATTCCATGGAGCGTACATCAATTTGCGCATATTGTGAGCCACGGAAGTGACATAGTTATTGTAAGCGTGACGAGTTCGTCTCAAGAACCCAGACATGGAACCCATGATACCTTGTTCCGTCAGATCGACAGTTGAAGGATCCTTAAAAGTTAAAATGCCATATATGAAATATATCATTAATGAGATTAATGACATATCAAAATTAATTTTATAGATTATAAAGTGATTTGCATGATTTTGAAAGCGGCATGATTGAAAAAGCTACCATTTGGTATTCGTCCTGTTGTTGTTGTTGCTGCTGTTGCTGCTGTCTCGCAGGACTAGCCAGGCACACCGCCATGAAAGTACAAAGAAGCACTGACAACACAATTTTATTCATGATGATTTTTGTTGATTTGTTGGTGCGAAATCCAAAATTTCAATGATTCACAAAACCACAGGACAAGAATTCTCTGAGAAAGGACAAGTGAGTCCGCGTCGTCGTCGCCCTAAGAGTAAACTATGGGCCGAAAATTGTACACAGAAGAAACACAATGTAGAAAACAAAGTAGGCGTCCTTTTGTCTTTGTTGTTGTTGGAAGTGGGAGTTGTTTGAGACTGACTAGGTTTAGTACATAAAGACGGCGTATTTATAAAACACAGACACATCCGGCCACTTTCCCTTATTAGTTCGACATGTAATTTGTAATACTTTCCTTTGTTCACAAGCTACAGGCTTAAAGGACTTACTCGCAAATGTAACGTCAAATGGGAAATAAGCAGGCAATTGCATATGCAATCTCAAAGTTTTTGACTTGTGCCAATAAAATGGCAAGGGAATGAAACCGGCTCAACTTCCCAAAGTGCAAAGTGAATTGCCTAGTCCACGTTGTAAATGCAACTAGTTAGTAACGATATACTAGTAGTGAAATTGTTTTTTTGCATTGACCTTGCAGGTCTAAAGGAGCTGTTTAGCCACACACAGACACTCACTTGCACACATATTCGCAAAACCATCAAAAAGAGAAATTGACCGTGTTCCGTTTGGGCCGAAAGAGCAATGGCTTCTATATTATAGAATTTTTTGCTGGCTTCTAGTATAATATATAGTAAGCTTTAGCAAAACTAAAGAACAAAAAAGTAACATTTTGGATTTGGTCGATGTACTACCACCAACGTAATTATGTTGTACAAATTGTTAGATCACGACCACCAAAAATCTGTGCCAAAAAGTCAATGTCAAAGTCGCAAAAGCAAAACAATTGGGAAAAGTGTTGGGCGTGTTGCAAAACTCAACATCTTGAGAGATCATCGTTCTTGCATCTTTGCCCTTTTTCAACAAAGAATAAAAATTGGCTCATACGTTCTTTCCTTGCGATTTACGATTCTATTTCAAAATCATATATTACGCTTTTTGTTTCCGATTAACATCATTCAGATCAAACATGTCTATTATGTTTTTATGACTTTTATGAACCCTTTGCCTTTCCCATGATATCAAAATCAAGTTCACTGTGCTGAAAGCATTAAAAGCTCAAACAAACCTCAGACTCAATAAATTCGCCAACTCAGCAAAATTTTTCTGACATGATTCGTCAACGTTCCCAAATGATGTTGGGAACGTTTGTAGGTGTAGTCTTCCTTGCTTGAAGACGCAGTTTGTCACGGTTCGCCAATGAGATTACATCAATTTCTTGGCATTTTAAATTTTAACGCTCTCAATTAATAACAGTTTTGCACACCCGACCATCAAAGAAGAAAAAATGCATGGATGGATGACTATGAAAGATTCACATTTTCTCAGTATTTACTTGTTTATTCACAGTAATTACCTCATTTCTAACTCACAAAATTAATGCATATTAGAGGTCAAACTGGTGGTCCCTTCTTTCTTCCAACGAAAGGGAAAATTTAGGTCAAGATCATTTTTTTGTGTATCAGACAGTGTTTTATCAAGTCACTCTTCTCAGGCGCACTCACCACGATAAATTACAATGTTTTTCTCCGTCTCCCATATTTTAACTTCATAGAGTAAATGTGCTTTATTTTCTTTCAGTAATTGACTAGATCATTTGGTCCCAGATGAACACAGCCACGTTCTCAGTTGTACTTACAATGGAATTGAAGTATGGGACGTCTTTGTCCAGATTTTTATGGTCCAATGGTTTCATGATCGCCTCGTCCATGAAAGATTTCAATGCTTGAATGTTCATTACCATTCCTGTAATTGGGTCAACGGGCCCACGAACTGTAACTTGCACTAGAAAAATTTGACATCAAGTTGAGATGTACTGAAATTAAATTCTGCATTTGCATTCTTGCAATTAAACCTCATGCATTTGGTTTAAAAAATGGCCAATAATGGCTAAAATTCTTCATATACCAACGTAGTTATGTCCATGCCCATTCAAATTGGCACATTTAGAAAAGATCTTCAAATTCTCTTCATGAGACAACCGGTCACTAATAAAAAAAAGAAAATTCAATGCTGTTTTAAATTGACATTGGCATTTTTGTGATGTGGTTTGAGCACTTGCTTCTCTCGTGTCTTTTTAATGTTTCTCTACACATGATTTTCTCTTAACCGAGGACAAGTCAAGTGCAAGCAAGAAGCAATTGCATTATTGCTTTGTTTTTAAACCTACAATCAACCAGTATAGTGCACCTGTGACTTTAAGTGCCTTTATTACTTGACTTTTGTGGGAATGAAATGAAAGAAATCTGAAACTCAAACTCAAATGTCACTCTCCATTCATGACTATGAAGAAGAAAAATACGATTCATTATCTTAGCATAAAATCATTCATCATCTTTTCCCAGTAATGCTAATTGAATTAATTGTGTTATTATACTTAATTGGAATTATTATTTTTGACAGTTTGGTTTTGGGCGCAATGTTCATTGCAAATGTCCAATGTGGGCCTGAGCTTCCGACTCAGCAAGCAAAGAAAGCTGTCGACGTCTCTACAGAAGTAAAAGCTTTGCCGACAACAACAGGAATGGCAAGTGGGAATTGTATGCGTTGTTCTTGGCCGGTGCGGTGATACTAAAACTAAGTTTATTACTCAATTAATCATTCATTAATTAATTACATTTTCGGGTATTTGTGCAGTGTGGTGGGTATTGTTGCGGTGTTCCACCGTACTCCTACTGTGTTTACTACAATGGATGGTGCTATTGTGGAATGTGACTATGTGACTCTGTCAGTATACATAACTATCGACTTTAAATAAAGTGAAGAGGAAGTGAAATTGATTGCAAATTGTGACGATTAAAGTACAAATTAACTGTTTATCATTTCCCAAACTAGCATTTTTCTTAACGGAGAACACGATCTGTTGACACTGCGTCTTGTTTTTGTTTATCTGTACTGGACAAAGTGACTATAAACGCAAATGATACAGCGTTACGGATTTCAATTGACAAACATTGACTGTTTTTAGTCAGATGAATATCGAACACGTTTGCATGATTAACGATTCCATTTTGACATGAATTTGACCTTTCAACTCAACTGGCAATATTAGAATAGAAGATTATTTTTGTTTCCATAGATTGATTCAGTTCTGAATTTCATCCACACCCTCTATAAATATTTCCGGGAATGATGGCGATGACAATTCGGAACAGGTTGACAACAACTTGTAGATGATTCTTCGTTGACATTTTTGAAAAACAATGGTCTCTGTAACCTTGTGAAGAACCTCCCCCAGCCAATCAATCAATTTTTTTCATCACTCATCCACATCCAATACGGCTCTTGGATATCAATTATCAATGGACCGGGAAGAAATAATAACACTTTTTACCCTAGCATGTATCTTTGTCATTATAGTGAGAACAAATTATTAACTGATGATGATTTAGTAATTCTTTAGTTTTTTAGATTACGTTTTAAATACATCAAATTGTTATTTATTTGAATTTGAAGGTTTCACCAATCTTTTCGTGCACCTTGATAGGTGCTTTTTTCTTCTACCTGACCCTTAAACTATTTGGTCAAGAGATTCGACCTGTTGGATATCCAAATACACAACGGCAGGCTGTGAAATACATTGTTGGTTTTCTCTGTCTTGCGCTTGCATTAACATTCGGCACGGAACTCGATTTGGGGTTGGACATGTCTTTCGCTGCAGTGAGTAATTTCTAACTATAAAAGCCTTACAATAAAAGCTTTGATTATTGACTCATGCCCTCACGTTGTATCAGAATTGTGGTAGCATACATAGTGGTGTGGGAAATCTGTGAGAATGACAATCTGAATGAGAATGCTATCAATAATGACGTACTAGCGAAAGTCATGGACTACTTGGAATGTGTCCGCGATTTAACAATCATTCGTGCAATATTCTTGGCGGCCGGGTTGGTTTTAAGATTAGGTATAATCATCAAACCTCTCGTTACCAGAAGCTTCTAGTTCACAAACTTGCTCCAACTGGATTTTAACTAGTCACAATGTTGTATTGTTGTTGTATATTAATATCCTATTATCGTACCATCGTACTTTTTATAATTTATGGAATTCTAAAGAATCCATGTAAAATTGTTTTCTGTTTCTGAGTACGAACCTCTCATTTTGAATAAACTACCAGGTGTATAGTTATAAAATGTGTAAATGTTTGAATCTTTGATGACGAAACTTGAAAAGCATGAGTTGTGATGACTCACCGCAGACATCACATTGCATTTGCACTTGTCCACCACAAAACAATCGAAATCATCAACCCGTTTGTCAATAGAGATAGAGCTATTAAACTAGGTAAAAGTCAAGAGAAGCTTAACCTTTTGTACCATATGCCTTTTTTTTTAAAAAAAAAGCTCACCTGTACAGACGGTGACAAGCACTAAAGCACTCTCGCCTTGTTAAGTAGGTCACCGGCCGTTTCTCAGCCATTGGACAACGTGGAAGCAGGAAAGAAATGGAAGATTTTGTTTTGTTTCACTTTACAAAGTCGTGGGAAAAGAAAAAATGATTTTGTTCCGACAATTGTAATAATGTGTGCTCTTACAAAAATCTCAGCTGAGAATGGGAGTATCAAGAAGAAAATAGTACCAATTCCTTACATTCTACAGTGGTATAACAGGTGGTTTTCCTATAAGGAGAAAATGTGAACTGATGGATCGATGAGATTCTCATTCATGGTCATCCAGAATCCAGAATCCTGAAACATGAGCACGCGAAATCCTGCGCATCACCAAAATCGGAAAAGCAGATTGGCCAGTTTATGTAAGAAACGTCGTTTTCATACCAATTTTCATGCAAAAGTGAAAAATTAAATAAGAACCATTCCTTGAAATTCTGCAAAAGCTGTAATGTGAGATTCGACAGTATTTCAAAGTGCTAAATGACAATACGCAGTGAATATGAATGTGAAAAAGTACTCTCTTGGGTTTTTTTTTACTCTTTTAGCTCAGAAATGCGTGCAAATGGCAAATGGTGAATGAGATTTGATTAAAAGTCAAAAACGCTGGTGTAGCTTATAAATTCTGCATGCAATGCACTTAGTGTTATCTCAAACTGCTATGTTGCTACTGTTGTTTGCGTATAAAATGCGTAATTGACTGCATGTCACACTACAAAGAGAATTAAATGTGATTGTTAATTGTAATTGTAGAGCAGTGGTAAATTAAACCTGTAAATCACATTTTAGAATGAAATGGACGGACGTAAGTGCAAAGTGCAAGGTGAAGTTTGGGGTGAAACCGGCAGCGCAGCGTTTGTTGTAATAAAAGAGCACGCAACATTAATAAAAGCAAACAAAAAATCTTTGCTATCAGAATCACCATTGCGTGCAAGTTGTAGCTGTTACATTTACTAATACAACTTTTAACTTGGACTGCCAACTTGTGCGGATTCTCATTTATTCACTTATCTATCATTCTCAGTTTCACTTTCATTGTGAGAGACGCAGACAAGATGCCAAAAAAAGTTGTAAGGCACGAAACGTGTGAAACTACAAGATTTATCGTACCTCTAAGCCTCTAATGTTTGTTCTTTGACCATTTTTTGTCTGCTTTTGAAGTATAGGCATTAGCATTAACATTTAACTGCGCTCTACAATACGCATTTTTAAGTAGCACGCTACAAAACTAACATGAAGTACTTTAACCTCGATGACATTTTGTAATACTTCCTATAATTAAATAGGCATGAAATCTATTTATAAAGGTGTTTCAGTTAAAAGGAGTAAAGTTTTGTAAAATTACAGTAGTTACAAGCATATTTCCATTTTCCAAGTCTTGAATATGTAAAACAGGTTATGTATTGATCGTTTTCGATTTTAGTGTAATATCAAATATCATATTCATTAATCGTTGCATTTGTGTTAATAAAAACGGCTTATTATGAAACAATGAAACTACGCGTGTATAAAATAATGTATAACGATAACGAAGCATAGTTTCCTAACGTAACTGGCCTCTAGGAACAATACTAGTTAACGGAGTGATCACTGCTCACTCACAGTTGGAGCCACTTCAACAGTGCAACAACCACAACAGCACTGACAAACTGACAATGACAACTTTGTGTCTGTCAAAAGGTCAAACATTTCCCTTCATTATGATCTCGGTGGCATGCTTCGCAATTGAGTGGAATCAAAATCAATGGGCGATCAGATCTTGGAACACCGGAAACGAAAATCAAAGCTTAATGTCGCTATTTTTATTAGAATACATTATGCTATTAAAATTAAAATAGAAAAGAATGACAGTTATGTTATTGTGTATTGGAACGACATTCCGTTTTTCGTTACTTTACTTTTACATCAATTCAGGAGAAAGAAAGAACGTCGTTGTACGAAATTGGAGCGAAGTCGCGAGGACGAGGAATCGTCGGAGTATCGATTTGTCCAACCATTTATATTCTATTTTGATCATGGCTTTAAAAGTGAATCTGAAGAGGTGATCTTCATAAGTTCTTCTCCGGAACAACGTATGCCAATTCTTGGATTTGTTTTGACGACCCTGGCAGAAATTCAAAGATAATGTTGTTCTCTCCATAAATTGTGGTTTTAGCTGATCTAGGATCCATAAATCCTGTTTTAGGTCCCTGAAAGTATTTTAAATATTGTATTGTTCGCCCCAGTCCCTAAGTGTCATGTACCAATTTTGAAAAATGATAATAAAGTATAATTTTACTAAAAAAAAGTACCGTAAGTTCAAACGCGAGTCTGTAATAAACAGACCCCTGAAGAAGAGCCGGTTCGCGAAAATATATCCAGAAAGTGTCATCCTCGTCGCTTGACGGAACAACCTGCACTGATGTTTTAAAATCCATAATGTTTTCAATAGTTCCGTGAATGGTCTCCATTCCAATCCAGACGTTGAAGAAAGTCGATTGTGCAGGAACTACTGGTCCAAAAAAGCAAAGTCCGCAAAGTTGGATTTCTTTGCTTGCCTTGAATCTGTTAGAACCAAAAAATGAACAAATTATGATTATAACCTTTCAAATTATTGCATTCAAATTCGAATTTAAATATCGCTTGATTCACTTACGTAATTGCACTTGAAGCTCCAGAAAAGCTGGATGATTCTTTTTGCGGATTCTGGAGTTTTATTATCTCTTTCAGCTTGCATGTATCTGAACCGCAAAGTTTTTCTGAAATCTTTTTCAAACTTTCAATATCTTCTTTAGATGCAACTTCGTAGCGTTTTCCCCTTGAAATCGTATGGATAGGTTTTCCTTGAAAGCTCTTTTGTTTTTCCATGATGGACAAGTGCTTTGCAGAAAATGAATCTTGGATTGGAAAATGATAGTCTTTTTAAATGAGCTGGAAACAGAGGAAATGACAGTGCACTTTGCACAAATGTAAATCGCAAATGAGGTTTTACTTTTAGCCAACTGGACTTTTATAACAGGAAACGACGGCAGTTAAGAAGAAGAGGATGACGACGGGGTAATGTAATGCTACTTTTTCAACTGTCACACATTCCTTCTCCTTTCCTTCTTGTTATGGTTTGACTTGCCATATTCGTACCTTCCAAAAAACAATAATTAATTGTGTTGATACGCGGTGTTCTCTAGCTATCGTAACTATATGCCACTGTTATGCAAGTAATGATAACGTATCCGATGCTAACAGATATCCAGGACGGTGTTGTTGGTCAGACTCACACCAAGACTCTGAGACTTGCACCAATATATAGCCCCCGAGATTCGTGACAAGCGCACACGCGGCGCAAGGATTACTGTTTGACCTTCGGTTCTTTCAGCCAACTTGCCTCGTCATAAAATGCCTCATAAAATGTGTTTCTGTACAGAGCATAGACTTTATTTAGAATTTTAGGCGGCCCTTCGGGCCAGTGGGGCCAGTGCTGTTAAAACATTCACGAAATTCGGGTTAGTGACAATTTGCAACATGCCAACCCCGTGATGTCGCATGTTTACATGTTGCCGTATACGGTGACACCAAAGAATACATTCACACCACCCATTAATTAATACTCTCCTACCTGGTTATTGCAGCACCAGGTAAACTGTGCCAACAGCACGGTAGAGGTTTTCTCAGCCGAGCAAACACCTTTTTATTTCATTTCTTATAATAATATTAAATTTTAACTTGATAGGATAAAACTTGGCGTTTTGTAAATGCGAAACTGTTTGGGGAAGTAACTTAAAAAAAACTCCTTTTAGTACTTTGTTCATCCTTTTGTAGTTGTAGATTATTTCAATTTATTCAAACCGAATACGTGTTACAACTTTCTCCCGCACTAATGCATAAACTACTTTTCCTACATCAATTCTCATCATCATAATCATTACATTTCATATCGTTATGTGATGATGTGAATATTGCTTGACCATCATTTGCACATCTTAGTTTGTGAATTGACTGAGACCTGAGACTGTCATTGGAGTTAGGTTTCCTTAGGTTTTTGTTTCGTTGTGTTTGTACAAGTGGACTGTGTAATAACCTAATAACTAATAACGTAATAAGTAATAATGTAATGCCAGTCGTTCGTCATTTTTCTTTACATCATTGTATTGTCATCTTCATCTTTAGAATAATACAGATAAATTGTATAGTAATTAGTAATTAGTAACAAGTGTCCATGTCCAAGTAGAGTAGACAAATGAAACTGGATTTATAAGAAAATTCGGTTTATTACAGCAGTAATCTCCAGTCGCTAGTTTCTTATTTATTATAACATAACGTAACTTACTGCATTGTCCGATTCTGAAAATCTGGACGGCTTCCAAGTATTATTGTCTCTCCTCACGTCATCGTTTTCAGAAACACTGGAATCTGTGAGTGACACTGACACGGGTCAGTAGCACGTCACACGTTTCCACGTAAATAGGTAAGCAACGCAGACTGCATCGGAGGCGTTACACGTTTCTCCAGGCAATCTCCACAGTTCGAGTCAAACCTGCTGCGAAAAGAAGACGACTCAATGCATTCTTTTTCTTTTCTTATGTTCATTGTTGTACGTTCTTCAAGAATTGGTAAGTTGTTTATTTTGGCTGCACCTTTATGATATAACTCTCGTTCTTACGTCGTCCAGCCTTGAATTTTTGCAAGTAGCAAAAACAATTTCGGTTTTTGCTATGTATTCCATAGACTCTTTTTCCGAGTCCAAGTAACCTTCATACGAGTTTTTCTTTCTACACTTAACGAAGGTTACTTTGGATTTGGTATAAGGTAAAAAATGGCTACGTACGTAACTATAAAAATAACTCACTTTAGAAGTAATACGTAAATTGTACTGTCAGTAAGTAATATTAAATGAAATAAATGTAGTTGTACTTTCACAAAATTATCCCCTAATAGGGGAGAGTCAGACCAAATTGCTAACAATTTTAACAGCTTCCAATTAAATAACGATATTTTACCAATTTTAACGGGCCTTTTAAGGTTCGGAGAGTCTTAGTGCGGTCCTCCTAAGTGTCCTGCGCTTAGAGTCACCAAAAAACAATAATAAACTGAGTGCGCTTAAAAAGGAGGTCTCGGAAATTGTAGTCAGTCAAAGTCAGCCATTTTTGTATCCACAGAAACCGAATCCGGGAAATTCCTGGAAAAGTACACTTTTTCGTAATTTTTGTAAAATTTCGAAATCGTGAAAATTGGGATTCGGCTATCACACAACCGCATTTTTACACAGCGACAGCGACTCGACCTATGCTATCATGTCA
>JABASF010001467.1:0-21916 GCA_019776145.1 Harlomillsia oculata | reverse complement strand
GTGATCGCGAGTTCTCTCTCGCCTTGCTTTCAAAAGAAGTTCAGGCTAATGCGAATTAGATGGATATGAAATGGAAATCGTTCCTTTTCTCATACACTGCAAAATTCAAGACCTTTTTTGCCACTTTTGGAATGCTCAGCCCAGCCATGTTATGTATACACTAAAAGTATGCAGGGCACAGCAGAAATATTCTATGTACTTGTCTTACATGAATCTCACTTATGGCTAGTATACTCTTTCTAATATTTTATACACATGTGGATCTATGAAAACGAGCATCAGATTATAAGGTGTCAGTGGGAATGATTTAGTATCGAAAATGCAGTTTATCATAATAAATCATTTGTAATCTCGTTTGTCTTGTTACTTAAGGATGTACTAATTTCAAAAGAACAGAGATATCTTGAAGTCAAAACGTGACGATTGCTTTGCAAATTTGTTGACTTTCAAATATCACGCAATATTTTACGCACGTAAAGTGAAAAACCTCTGGAGGCCAAGTTTTCATTACTTTGTGATTTCATTATTTATAATTAACATTTTATATGATTTCGCAACCTATGACTCCTTTAAGTGAATAGTCAGATACATTGTACATTGTACAGTTTAGTATATAGAACTACCTATAAACTAACATTAAAGGATCAAAAACTTGTGCAAAATATTACTAAAACGCCTTCTTCTATATTTACTGTTTTGTGTGCCTATCACTGAGAAATGAGAATATATTAAACAATCGCGACCAATGTGTGTTCATTGCAATTTTTGTAATGAATTTAACACTGCGTCTCACCTCTTGCAATCCACGGCGCCTCAAAGAGAAGGTTGTTCGCAACTTAATCAAGTTGAGAGCAGGAGCTAGAAAGAGCTTTCCTGCTGAGTCAGTGTGCGAAATAGTCAAGCCTAGTTTCAAAATTACATTACATTCATTCAGTCTTTCTGCGCACTAGTGCACCAAGAAAAGCGTTATTATCATTCTAAAACCGTTTCCAATCCTCTTCAGCCGACCACTTCTTAAAACCTCTTCCACTCTTGTCTCTCTATTAATTCTCATTGTACAACTTGGAAAAGAAATAAAAACGAAAAACTTTTCTTCTGCTTGCTTACTTACTGTACCTTCTCTAACAATTAGAGATTACGTTGGAGTAGGAAGTTTAGTTGGTGCAAATTCAGAAATAGATATCAGAGCGCAAATGTAAACTGAAAAATCTCTAAGCTATTGGCGTCCACTGTGTGGTTAAATTTTTGGCTTTGAGTTCTATAGAAACGATTGAGGGGGTCGATACTTGACTGTGGCACGAGGCAATCGACATGTAGAATTTATTATTTTAGTCAGCAGTCAGCACGAAAGTATCAAAGTCACGAGTAGATATTCCACAGAAATCGGACGCTTCATGAATTCATACTGAGTGACTAATCACCTGAATGATTAATTTTGCCTACAGAATTGTGTGACACATGGATTCTTATCGTATTTTAGACATCGTTTTCAAAGGACGGGTTGTTGGATGGTCTTGTTTTCGCGCAAATCGATAACCTTTATTCGTTTTTCTCCTTTTGAACGCGAATGTGGAATAAATACCCTAACAGCAGTAGCATAAGCTTTTCAACTTTTATCCGTAATGTAAGATGCTATGTTGTTAAATTATGCACGATTGCATTATTATGTTTCATTTTCCTTCAGGCGTGTTCATTTCGCTAATGTTTTGTCGATCCTTAGTGAACTACCGTTTTTTAGATTTTTTTTACTAATTTTTTTCTACAAGTTTGACAAATTGTAGTAGTCCAGCTCCCCTTTACCATTCAGTTTTTAGTGATAACGCATTCTATAGTACACTAAAACCAGCTTCAGTCTTATATACTTGACGGTATTCAAAGCAGTGTTCTCAGAAATCTGCAGACAAAAATCGAACAGGCACATGTAAAAAGTTCATTTGCATAATTTTCGAAGGTTTACTGTCAGTAATGCCCTGCAGTGTCTCAATCTTGGAAAGTCCACATTTCCATGTGGTTCACGTTCAAACTCCGGTGTCTTTTACAGTTAGACTCGTGCTTCTCCATCCAAATAATATGCCCAGGCATTTTCTTTCAAGGAAAGCGGAATTATGAGAAGAATAGACCTTTTTGCATTCATTTTATAGCTTGACATTCGGCAAGCTCAAACATGAAATTCCACGACTTCATGCTGAGCAGAATCTCTTCCTTTCCTGCATATTTCAGTCACTTCACCCACACTGAAGGATTTTCACTTGTACTACTTTTCCTTTTCAAATTTCAAACCGTTTTCCATTTGCCTTACACTCATTGCCAAAAAGTTTTCCAGAAGAGTTGAAGCTATGGCGTGATTAAATGCTCTTGCTTAACAGTCTGTTCTTATCCTCTTCATTTCATACAAATGTACAATCTCGGTTTAACATGGTTACTTTTCTCGACCTGAGTTATCCTGTAGACAGAGTTTTCCTTCTTTGTCTTGTTATATGGATGACAACTTTCGCTTTCTCCTTCGTCCTACTTCATCCATTTTCAGGAAAGAATAGTAACCACTAACCACAGGGGGCGAATTACACAAACAGATGCATCCGCGTTTTGTTTCACACAATTTAATAGAAATGAAGCTGAGGAATGAAATCTAGTTAAAATTTTCCACACAGCATTGTAGCAGCACAGAGTCATAATTCATAAAAATGAATCATATTGCAAGGCAAACATATATAGTTGTTCAGGGACGGAGTTTATCTTAGTACAATACTTGGCTGTACATGTATTCTTTTCGGTATTTTCATCAGAAAGTGTTGTCTCCAGTTTTTCTACGTCAGAAAAAATTAAACTTTAAGTCTTTCTTTACGACGTTGTATAAATTCTGGTTGTAAAACTACATCTCCTTTGGCTTCTACGAGGTTCATAATGACGATCAATTAAAATTTTCACACATATGGCCTGACAATGGCATGTTTCTTCTTCCAACCAATAGGCAGAGCAAAAGAATCAATCAAGTCTGCACCCAAAATAAATACCTAAGCTAAATACGTGTATCAACGTTTTCCGGATTATACGAACTTGAATGCTCAGTTGTATTGCAATACGTAACGAAGAATCACCACTAAGTGTTGAGAAATAATCGGAGAGCATAATCAAATAATTCTACCTTATGAAAGGCGATACTGCAAGCAGTATCTGTATCTGTTTGCGCTCCATTCTGTACTGATTGTCCTGGCGGATTCTTCGGAGTTTGACAGGCTGTTTCAACGCCAATATTTCAAATAAGAGCGGCGTTACCATTGGAATTGGTATATTTGGGAAAATCAAGAAAATGTCTCACAAACACAAAATGTCAAGAAAGGAAAACAATTACGATGACGTCAAGAAAGAGCAAAAGAATGCTTCGTTGAAACTAAGAGAGAAGCAGAAGATTGTTACTCAACTTTATAGAAACAAAGCTGGACTTAAACCGTTTAAAGACATAGCTGTGGGCAAAGCATTGTTCCCGTACTCAACTGAATATTACAATAAAATAGCGTTACTGGAACTTCGACGTAAATCTCAATAAAAACTATGGACACGGGAACAAACCTTGCTGCTAGTGCGTGTGGGCAAGGTCCCGGAAGTGAAGGCTCCGCGGCTACGTCCACAATAACTACAAGTGGAACAGGTCCATCCACAACAAGTAGTGTGGGCAGTCAGGAAAATGCGCTTGAGAATGTCGACGGCATTTTGTCTGACTACATGGATAAATTGGGCTCTCGTCTTTCCGTCCTTGAGACAGAGTTGAGGTACGCGTGGAAAGCTCTGGATCTTCTTTCTCAAGAATACGTAGTCATGTGGAATCGAATGGAGAAAGCTGAAGCTCTTCTCACACAACAACAGGTCATAATTACTAGAATGATGGAAGAACAAGCACAAGGAGATGTTGAGGAAGACACTAAAGAAATAGATACCACTGTTTCATTACCGCCCACTAGAATGGAAGACCAAATCGGAATAAAACATCATGAAACGAAGTCAAGTGCTGCCCACAGTACCCCGGATTTGAGTGGAGGACCTGATCTATGCTCTCTGGTCAACGGACCGGCGCGTCTTGCTTTCAGAGTACCGGATGAGGCTTTTTACAGAAGCTTAAATGTTGCTCATCGAGATAGCGGATCAATGTCAATGGATGAGCAAGAATTGGCTTTAATTTGGGAGGAAGATGGTGATCTTGTCGAAAAAGGTAGTAATGGTTCTTCTCCTAGCACCGCGGCAACAGCTGACCTTGACAAACAGGCGGAAGACAAGTTACCCAATGAAACAGAAGTAATAATGGACAGCATTGCTTCTATTTCGGAACAAACGGAGCCCGGATCGGCCCAGTCAGAAAAGGATGTTACAACAACAGTCGAGATGGGAAAAGCAACTCTGGAAATTGATCATAGAAAGGGTGGAGAAAGCGCTAATCTAACGGAAGAGCAGGAAATTTTTAGCGCAATGGATTACAAAGACTATATAGGTAAACACGGTGGCTCGCCTTCCGTAAGCGATAAAGAGTTGGCAAATCTAGGAAGTCTTAGGTTGGTGGAAGCCAAAGAGCTGTTGGACAACATTGAAAGAATTGGAAGTAAACTGTATCCAAACGAATCACAAATTCAGCCTCTGAGTGCAGAAAAACTTCCGAGCACAAACAGTTTGAGTGGACCCTGTATGGAGTCACCGCAAAGGCGACAAAAACCCACTCGGGCTCAGAGAAACAAAGCCCGCTCTTCCTTGGAAGAAAGTCTCCGACGACTGTATATGGACGTAGACGACGTCACTCCTTTGACAGAAACAGGAACGACCAACGTTTGTTCAAGACTCGGAGAAAGTCCTGTGGTGGAAACGGGCTCCGTTCACTCCAACGGCAGTAGCATAGTGTCAAGCACGAGAGCATTTTCACCTAGCAGTAGCAGAATAAGCTCCGCTTCTCTGAGTGAGTACCTAGTGAATCAAGAGCTCAAAGAAGCTCTGCGACATGCTACGACTGACAGAGAACCTTCTTCATATCAACCATTATCGGGACTATCCGATTCCGGCCCTCCGCCTACTCTTGATTTTAACGCTTCCAAATACAAAACTCTTTATGGGCAGCAATCAGCTGTAGAACGTTTATGTGCGTCTCCAAACCCATATTCCGCAATGTCATCAGACAGCAAATTGGGACACGATGATTATCTCCGAAATCTTTCTGGCAGTCCTCATCCAACGCGACCATATAGTCCGTATGACAATGTCTCGTCTACTAGTCCCAATAAAAGTCCCACAGCAAAATTGTCACCGTTGCACAGTCCAAATATAATTAGTCCTCGAAGAAGTCCTCGATCGTCAAAATTCTTAGAAAGTCCTGGTTTGTCGGAATTGCTAAGTACACAACGGTACCGAGATTCTTTACACGATGTAGTATTGGGATACGAAAATTCTCCAGGCCTCTCAGTGCCAACAATGTCACATTCTCAAAGTCCAAGACTGACTCCAGTTCCTGATCATTCACCACTAAACGATTTGTCCGTGTCTATGTCAAGAAAAATCCCAGGTTTAGACACAGGTATAAGGAGTAGTCTGACCGATACGGCTAATATAATGTCGAGTCCGCGTTCACCGCAACCATCACAATCAGCAGCACACATTGAGGACATGACCAGAAGCTGGTCCAGCGTTGGAAATACACCAACATGTCCGTCACGGTACAAAATAGGTTCGGAGCGTTTGAGTCCAATTCGTTTGCGAGATATGAGAGAGGAGCCTTCACTACCTGACGTTACAATTAGATCAGTAGGAGCACTTGTCACGGAAGATGAGAAATCCTTTTCAAAATATACTAACCGTATTCAACCGGACTTGACCAATGCGAATTCCATCAGATCCAAAAGTCCTAGAGACCCTGGCCCAGTGCTTAGTGATCTTGGTGACATGAGTGCACAGTACGATACAAAGACAGAAATTGATATACTTAGGCAGGACTTGGCGGCCATGGCAGCTTTGAGAGACAGAGACTTTTTCCACGGCCCGTCCGCAACTTCTTCCAATTCTGCGGCCATTGGCCTCGATACTCTTTACCAAGGAACTGTATGCAATGTCAACGGAGTGTCATCGATTCCCTTTGGCTTGGGTCGCGCAACTTCTCAAATAGCAAGTGCGTCGGCTGCTCAGAATAGCAGTAAGAACCGATCAGGTCGACATGAAAAACTTTCTCCAGCTTCTTTACATGGAGTCACTGGGTACTACTGTCGTACAGATTTTTCAAAAGCACCAAGGGCCCAACTCACTGGAAGCGACTCCGATGATTCCAGCACTTACAGCGGATACCGCGATACATATACTGGAAAGTCAAGAAAGTCGTACAATGCGTATGAGAGACGTACTCCTATCAGCAAGTATTACTATGGAAGTTACGACGATGAAAGAGATCGCGAGTCCCTTCATCACGAAATGGCTTCCTCTCGTGGCTATTACTACGGTAATAAAACGTCCGGTTACTATCCGAGTAAGTCTGCCTGTTACGAAAACCCCTCTTACCTTGTCACAGAGCCAGGAGAATTAAAGTGGAAGTCAACCCAATCACCTCCACGTACACATGATGTCATGTCGAGTATACAATCGGGGCCAATTGACGATATGCAACGCAAGCACGAAAATATTACCGGATCCCTCAAATCGATGCAAAACATTTTGGTGTCGGCTGGTGCGAGTCCAACCGGAACTTCCAAGTATGATTCCAGTTACCCAACTAGCATGGAAGCGTACCATGTGCCACAGAGTCAGGCGGCGCAAATGTCGTTCATCCTTGGACACTCTCATTACGCTCCAATGGATGAAGCAAATTTGCATGCAAATGTGTCTGGATATGAATTAGCTTCGGAACACTATTATGATCAATCTGCAAATGCAAACGCTGCGCAGAGCAGTTATATTCAGTCACGAGCGGGTTACGTTTCAATTGGCTCAAACATAAACCAATTTGGGGCAACTAGAAGTGAAAAATATGAAAAGACCTCCGATCGAGACATGACTAGTAGTGGAAGTTCAACAGTTGGAAGAAAGAAGCCAAAGCGAAGTGCTAGTTTGAAAACCGCAATGACATCAGTTGGTACTTGGCTTCAACAAGATTTGCATTTAACATTACCGAGAAAAACTCGGTCACATTCATTGGATGAAGAACCGGACATACAAAAGCAGCGGCCTCCGTCTTCTCGTGTACCTTTAACGTCTTCGTCCCCAGGAACGGGACCGAGAAAAAAGAAGCGGCACTCAATGTCCATTGTTTCTAACATATCTCTTCTTGTTACTAAAGCAAGAAAGTGGAGTAGTCAGTCAGAGGATTCCGAAGTTTCAGAAGGAGAACGTAAAGGAAAACAGTACCGACCGCGCTCCGCCGAGGGAACTGTTTCCGGAAAACGGATCAGTACTGGAAGGGCTTTAAGTGTCGGAGGGAGTCCTCGACTGCGATCTTACGAAGCAAGTGAGAGTGATCAGAGTGAGTCGAGCTTATTCCCAAGAGTAAAAATTCCGTCAAGGCGTACCATGTCAGAAGCATCCGAAACAGAAAGTTCCCTTGAACGACTTCCAGACTTGGCTCAGGGACTTTTCCAAACAATAGCGGATGCAAAGAAAGCTAACACGAGCATCGAAGAATCGAAGGAAGTCGACGATTCACTTTCACCAGTCACTTCACCAACTCTTGCTAATGCTTCCAAAGTCTCTGTTACAGGAATGGAATTTGCTGCATCTAGAGCCGTGGGAAAGTATAGGCAGAAACAAGCGGAAGCGAATGGGCGCCATGGCGCGATTAGTCGACAGGGCTCAATGCCTCCTCCAAGACCTCCACCTCCACAGTACTCAAGTATTCGAAGTGACAGCGAAGTAGAGTCGGAACTACTCGACCTTGTGGACGATCCAGTTGACAATAATATTAACTCTTTAGCTCTCGAACAAGGCATGTATCTACCTGCACCTCCTCCTCGAAGGAAAGGAAGTAGAGAAGATCGACGTAAAGATGCTAAAGTGATAGAAACAGAGTGCGTCGAAAAAGAAAAACCAATGCTAGATTACGTCGAAGACGAAAGTGAGCTTGCCAAACAGGCTGTGCAGGACACTTGTGGAGATGTTTTTGCACACGATTCTAGTGGTGCAGTTGCTGTGGAAAAACGCTTTCCGGAAACAATTGAGCTCAGTCCACCTGCTCGAGAAATGCTTCCGTTTGCACAGAAGCCCGAGTTACATGTAGTTGATCAAGATGAAAAAATTGAAAATTTGTCTAACGCTGCAAGTATTCCTCCTGTTACTACTACAGAGCCGGACACACCTGGTGAATTTGATGAATCTGCTTTCCTGCGGTGCCTGGGTGACGACGCTAATCTTATCTTAACCCCACCAGGTTTGGCTCAACAAGTACCGTTGTCACCGAGTGGTACTCAATCGCCCTCTGGACTCACAAGCCCATTCTCGTCGTTTAGATCTCAACCACAAAAAATGCAAGGACTTCAATCAGGTCGGTCATTCGGAGATTTGGATATGGGAAGCTCTTCTGAAAGCACGACACGACAAGCAAACAAAAAGTTGTTGGATTTGCCATCGCAAAGAACGCTGTCTGAAGAGGAAGACACGCGTAGTACACATTCTTATCGTAGTTCGCGGGTGTCGTCTCGTCGACAAAGCACAGAAGAAAGTATAGACAGTGAAGACGAATGGTACAAATACGAATTAAGAAAACTGGAGGAGCTTGAACGACAGCAGTTGGCTGCCATTGATTCTCAACCTTCCGTCCAACAGCCTCCACATTTCCATACATATACTCATCAAACAAGTCTTGGAGGTACTGGTAATTTTCCATACCTCCCTGGACAGTCACAATCTATTCCGACAGCTGCAACAGTTGATATGAAGGAACGGATGAATCTCGTGCTACAAGAATTGCTTATCAAAACAAATGTAGAATGTCAGGAAGAGAAAGTCTCGATAAATGCTGGAACCGTTCCACTCGAACGGCGACTTTCCCTTACGAAAAGTCCAAGGCACCTGAAGCGTGAGGACTCTTTGGGAGACGAACCTTTGGGATATGTGAGTCGTAGAAGAGCCAATTCTCATGAAGACTACGAAGATGGAGACCAAGAGAGTTGTGCATCTATCTGGAAGCAATCAGAACTACAATTGCGGGACAGAGATTTGGACCAGACACGAAGTTCAACTGATTTTGGTTCCATGATTGAACCACCTCCCGTTGAACTCGGGTTGAGAATAGGCATTGAAAATAAAAGACAACAAACAGCAGCAATTCAGGGACTTGGTTCCTTTCAAGACACGTCTAGTGTGAGAAGTTCTGAATCAGCATTTTACAGTGGGGGAGACTTGACTCGCTCGAGTCGTGATTCCTCAAGAACTACTACTGTCGATGAAAGGCCATCAGTTAGTCTTCCCTCGTCCTCGTCGGTCGGAGACAACGTTTGGCAGTGTGAAGGGAAAGGAGAAGACGAAATTGAGGACAAGGAGCAAGCTGAACAAACTTCCGGTGAAACGAGTGGTCCGGACACACCTCAGGAAAGCTTTGAAGACGAAGAAATACCCAGTGGACAAGAGGACGAAATTCTCGCTTCACAAATTCCCAATGTGTCAGATGTAGAAATTCTCGCAGACAAAACTGCTGTATGTGAAGATATTATAGAAAATGTTGAAGATTATGACAATGATAGAACAGTAAGAGGAGAAAGCTTGGATGAACCCGGTGACCTTCCGGATTTAGCCGGCCCTGGAACTGGACCTGGAACTGGTACAGGAACTCCTACTTTGGGCAGTAGAAGAGAATCCACACAAAGTTCCACTTTATCCATTCCACGTAAACTGCTGGATATGTTGTCAATGACAGAGCTAAAGAAATTCGCTACAGACGACAGTGAAAAAGAGAAAACACGCGGATCGATGGAAGCGGGAATAGATGATACTGCCAATGGTCGTGCTTCTAATGAAATAGACAATAAAATGTCCAAAATATCCGCTGCTTCTATCTCGATGTCTGTAGACGAGGACTCGGTGGCAGACGAGATGAAATCTGGATCAGGAGCCCTAGGCAGTAAATGGACTTTTCTTAAAACACTCAAAGAGAAAAAGGCAGAAGAAAAAGAAAATGCTGCCGCTGTTGTTCTCATTCAAGCTGATGTAAGTACATTTAGGTAGAGGTTTCCATTTCCCCCTGCAATTGCCTTCAGCCATTTTTTAAATTCACTATCTGCAAAGGGAAAACCATGTGTTGTAAGCAAACGACGTAAATGTCTTTTTCTTCTCCATGAGGTCGTGTATTTAGCGTTCACTACATTTCTTCATGAAGACACCCGCCCCGTAGGCAAGTTTCATTGTCTGCATCCTCAACTTTGCATAATAGTTTAATAATCCGAAATAATTTCTATTTTAAAGTAACTGCAAGTCTGCAAGTTCGCGTGTTCTAAATTTTGTAATTTTGCAACTCGCAGCTACTATAATATAAATGCAGAATTGGGATCGCCCCATTGCAGCACAATGCAAACTACAGAATAAAAATTGGGATAAGGGGTTTTGAATCATTGATGTCGACTCTATTACTACTGCTACCTTGCAAACATTTAGCTCTCCCTGTTGATGCTTCCTGAAAAATTAAACAACAATAAGTGTGTTTGAATTTGAGCTGAAAACTCAATTAAACATAACTTATAGCAAGTTGGTTTAAGTGCAATAGAAAGCGTATAACTTTATGCTAACATGATATACTTGTTTATGATCAGTCTTCAGAGACTTTATGAAACCCGTATGTGATTTTCTGATCGCTTGAAGTTTCTCTATCATGAGGAATTCAATAAAGCCATCCATCTTCATTCCAGAAAATTTTATTTTATCTAAACTTTGAAGCCGGTTTCCCATTTGGCTCGTATAAATCAGTTGACCGAAAAATGGTTTCGGGAACATCAAAATTGCTACTGAAAAAACTACACTATTCCGTGTTCAGTGGTGCCCATATTAGACCTGCTTTTTTCATTTAATGGGAGTATACATCATACGCTGACGCAGGCTCCGGGTAATACTTTATTACAGCACAGGTATTATGTTTGACGTCTCGACATTTCACGGTGCGAGGACTCCGTACCTCAAACCGCAATGCTTGTTTGCGTTCTTCGTCGAAATTATATTGAATTTGCTGATACCAGGGCATGTATATTCTATAGTATTTATTTGCACTTCCATTATTTTGTCAGGACAGGTATCAAGGAATCAGCTGTCGGTTGTCTTGTGATGCATTCGCGACCGAGAATGCAGTAAGCGTGACAAAAACAGTGCTATGAATTCAAACTCTGCTTTGCGGATGTTTGTATATGCGTACAACTTTGTGAGTATGGACCATTATGCTTTTTAATGCAGTATATCGTTCCTGCAATTTTCACCGTTAATGATTTTAAATTATGAAAGTTAGGTTTTTTATGGTACACCGTTAATGATTTTAAATTATAGGCTTTTTATGGTATTTTGATAACATGAAATGATTGAAAAATACTACTACAACTACTAATGAGATATTTATTTTTAGTCCTACTAAAGCAATATATTTGTTACTTTGTTACTGGTTTATGATCTCTCGAAATAAGTGCGGCATACGCAACATTTTCTAGTCATTCTTAACACTCGCATGGAGAGTGAAAGTAATAAAAATAATGTATATGTACAAAAATGCGCATTTTGCCTAAAATATTTTACGGCAAGGTTTCATTTATAAGTTAATTTGTGAAAACAAGGAAATGGTAACTGTATAAAATATAATACTATTTACTATAAGACTATAATGAGAACCACGAACGAAACATACTCATTTACAGTGAGTATATTTGGTGAAAACCGGAAAACAAGTACATGAATCAGTCGTCTCTACCATTGCTGACAGTCAGGAACATAAAATAAAAAACGAGTGCGCATACTGGCACTCTTCCTTCTCAGGATAAAAATTCCCATCAGACTGTGAGTTAACGCAAAATGGAAAGTTGAAGTTGGCGGAGACCAAAAGTGGAATTCCTTGCTTTGGACGAGAGGAAAGAGACACTTGAAGTCGAGGCAGGTCCATTCCTTTGGAGAAAGAAAGCTGGTTGTCGAAATGTGCCTGGTTTGAAACCGAACTCAACTCGTAGCTTGAGGTTGTTTGAATCCTCCTTCTTTTCTCTGTCTCTCACTCTCTCCGATTACTCTTCGAATTGAACAGGATGAAATTCAAGTAGAGTTTGAGACAGAAGCTCTCTCCAACTCTGCATGTTGCTTACACTAGTAGCGATGTTTCCAGGCGTTAGTCTTTTGTGCTTTAACCCAAGAGGAAGCATACCAGCAGTTCACTCCAACCTTTCCAGTTGTTCAATGCGGGCAGATTTAAGGCAACTCTGTGTTATTCCACAAGTTTCGGCTCTCGTTGTCAGTCGAAAGGCAGGGAGAGAAAGATTTTGAATTCAGCAAGAATTTGGGGCAGCAGACTCAGTCGAGTCGAGTCGAGTCAGAGACCTCTGAAAAATTAATGGAATCTCTCTTATTTCGCATGCGTTTTCTTCATTCGCTTTAAGCTTTCCATTTCAAAAAGTTACTGTGTCCGGTCCGTACTCTCTTCTACTTTTGTTTATTTTTCATGTTTTAAACCTGTAAAAGGATGGCACACCCTTCACTATGTCGTCTCAATAGTTATTTTATTGCAGTAATTGGAATTAAAAAACGAAATTATAAAATTCGATTCCTTACTTCTCTTGTATGAGTTTCAAATCACACGCTCCTCCTTTCTCAAACCCCTTTCTAGCTCAATCTTTGTTTCAATCCTATCCTTAATGTAATTAACTCATCAGATTCTTTGTATGCTTTTATTCCTTGATTAATTTTTTAAATTTTTCCACTCAATGGAACATAGAGTTATGTTGAAATTATATTAGTACCTAAGTTACAATTTGCAATAACACAGGCCTTTGCTTACATTTCTTCCTATCTAAAAGATACAACAAAGCTTTCATCGTAATATAATTCTGTTGTGCTGCTTTGAAATTGAAATGAAATTTTGCTTGCAAATTGATCTGGACATTGAAAGTGGGTCATTGGATCGTCTGATGTATTTTTTCTTTGAATATTTCTAGAGTGGAGGTGGTGGAACTGATGGCTCCGGACGTGGCAGTGGGTATGTGTATTTCAAGTCCTTAATTTTCCTTCCCGAAGCAAATTAATTAAATTTTACCAATTAGCACTCTTACAGTGCTACGGTCGAAAACCAAGCCGTTTCTCCATTTCCATTTATTAAGCACCAAAGTCCCTTCTGCTCAATTTCAATGTTTCAATATAATTTGTATAATTGTATAGTTCTCGGTCTCTCCTAATTGTCCTAGCCTTGGTCCTTAGTATTCACATCGGATGTATAAATACATAATTAATATGCCGTTGAAAGCTTAGACGATTCTTACGGAGTATTCTAAATTCAAAATAAATATGCAACTGTAAGCACTCAGACAAAACAGAGAGAAACCTTCTTTTTCACCTACAAAAAGTATCAATGTCAACTGTGAGAATTGTAAAGTTGAGCACTTTAAAAGTAGCTTGTATAACTTTTTACTTTCGTTCTTGTTCAGAAAAACAAAATGTAAACCACAAAGTGCTTCGTGGAAGTGAAAGTCACTTTCTACATTGTTATCCTTGAAACTTAATAGCCACTGAGGAACACAAACTTTTTGAATTTGGTTTTTGCTCTTATTACAAAGTATGGATGAAATCTGCAAACAAAAAGCCCCAGTACTCTATTGCAATATTATACGCGCTTTTACTTAAGCTTTGAAAAGTTTTTTAAGTTTTTTTTTGTTATGCATCATAAACCAAATAGAAAAGTAAGGTCGCAGTGACGCCGCCTTGCAAAATTAACTTTCACTGGTGTACCATAGTTACAAATTTCTTTGTGGCAAGGCACATTAAATGACAGTAATCATGTTACACAGTGTTTGCAGTAGTCATTATTTCTATAATGGAATTGCATCCTTTGTTTCTCCTCGGCTAGTAATTTCTTTTAGAGACGCGTAAAACAAATATATTGAATTACGACTTCTCGTATTTGCTGATGATGACAAAATCCATGACAACAATCAGTAAATGGTCACAAGAAGTTGCATGCTTCTGAGAAATTATAATTAATTCGACAGGCACAAAATGATGATGAAGGACACGTGGTACAATCACGAAGGACTTTCTACAAGCCAAATTGTAGACAGTCATGGTCGTCGTGAAAGATGGCCCCTTTTAAAGACAACAGCTCGCTTATTGAAACATAAAATTTGTCCCCCTGCCTTTCCTGACAACAGGAAGTTCTCATTCGTAATGCAGCGTTGCTTTGTGTATGTAATAATAGCTGGTTCCTGGGACTACGTATGCGAACTGAATGTATGGTGAAAGTAGAAAGTAGAAAGTAGAAAGACGGAAACATTAGAAGGAAACTCTTCTTTAAAAGACAAGATGTGTTCCAATTCCACTCTAGCCTATTTTGTAGTTGAAATGGGGTGCCAGTGCCAGTGCATTACGACTTGTTGTCATGTACACGGTGTTATACTAAAAGTTCGCGACCCACTTCCTCGTGCAGATGTATAAGGAGGGGGGTCTTAGTATAATACTTTATATTTATGGCTGTATCCAGCCGTGCCCAAAGTCAAAGTCTGATAAAATGTCTCCAGTATATGGTCGGGCCACCTGACCAGAAAACTCAAGAATATTCAAGATAAATGAGCATTGCTTTATTTTCACGGCAAGCCTTACTCGAAGAAGAGCGAGGGAGTTGTGCAGCATGAATATAAGGCATCCATTAGGCTTTCCCATCCAATCTCCTTATGCAAGTTTGCCCGTTCGTCTTTCCCCGAAATTAATAAAATAGTATACAATGCAGTTCGCTTATAATTTTGTTTTCTAAAATTTCAAAGGCGTCCTGGAGACAACTCATTTTACTCCTTCATCGACAGTATGCCTGCTGTACAAATCCGGCGGAAATCGATTCCCTTGGTGTCGGAATTGGTAAGCACATTAATAATTGTATGCCTAGCGGGCCTAGCCTAACGTTGTACAAAATATTCAATTTTTTCAATGACAATGTTGCAAACAATTTTATAAACATGCAATTTATAATTGTGTGCACGCAATTTTATTTGGAACAGGTCCTTAAGGTACATTTTCAATATTTTTTTCTACTTTCAAAATATTATTTAATTGTGACCGAAATATTCGAAATTTACGGCAGACGTTTGTGGGTTAATTCGTTTAAACTCAAAAACGAACAACTGCTTGATTTTCTAATGATTTAGAAAATCAAATGTTCAAATACATCAACAAGTTTGAGCTTCTCGTTCCAAGATTTTGATAATTGCTTACATAAATTGTTATTATATACAGACCATGGCCGCCACCAAGAGGCAAGCGGGTTTAACAAATGCCATTCCTCGTGCCACACTTAATGACGAAGAATTGGTAAGCGTACGATTTTGTATGCATTATAGATTTCTAATCTTTCAAGTTTTCACTTTTAGGATTCTTTTCAGACACAGTCTGAGTGTTTAGTTGATTGAAATGTATGCATAATTTTCAGGGCAAAGAAGGGTTGCATACATAGAGTTAATAATACAGTCAACTCGCGATATAACAGCAGGCTCGGGATACAAGAAATTCTGCAGTTATGGTGAATTGCTGTTATATACAACATTTAATATAACAGCATCGTGCTTCTGTATCGAATGTTTCCAATCTATTGTATGTAATCAGCAATAATAGTATACGTAGTTACTTATGATTTTAGTTAATAGGGTTTACCAGGTAGATTAGATGTGAAAAATAATCAAACACAGACGTAAAAGACCTTTAAACGTCATTTTAATTATTGAATAAGATGCGCGGATTGGATAAACGAACTAAAAGGAAGATTCCGAAAAGAATAGGATGCTTGCACATGATTTATAAAAATGCCAATTTGCTGCCAATATAATTGGAGAAAAATTGAGAAAACAAGCGGTAACCCATGCTGCAATAGTGAATTTTTTAGCATGGGACAGATAAGGGCCATAATAAGAGGAAGAATCTGGGATTTCGAAACCTGCTGCTAAGGCGAGTTTGCTGGTTTGCTGTTACACCGAGAGTTGTTATATCGCGAGTTGACTGTACTTACGTTAATGCAGAAATTTATAGGTTCTTATATATAAAATATAAGCAATCACTACGCTGTGATTAACTGTGTATTAACTGTATCTGTGGTCACTGCTTTGTGTCACTATTTTCTATTATATACCTTATACGTATTCCTCCTAGCCATGATTTACTGTGCTCTAATTCTATTGGAGCGATGTTGATGATGATGCTGTCACTAGCGTTTCAAGTAGGTACGTAATTTTTCTCGAGCCATGCGGATATTGTTCGATCATATATACTACAAAAGTCGTGTCCAATGGACCAGAAAAGAAAGGAACTATTTTTATTTCATAGGGGAAATAAAAACCTCAGAGGTACTGTGATAAAAGGAAATATAATACGTGAAAGCATAAAAGTATATAATCCAAGTCAATAATTCTGTATAATCAAAGGAAATCGAACCTAGGTCCATCATGTGTTGTGCAAACAGTAAAAATGGGAGCAATCGGACTGAAAAGATGTTGACGTGTGCGCGAAATGATCGAGTTTGCTCTGTGGTTGGTTTAGTGACTCAGTGAACTCCCAGTAATGGTCTGGTTATACGAAGGCAACAGTTTTCATATCCTAACCTTCCACTTCCACGTTCCATACTACAAGCATAGCATAGCATAGCATAGCATAGGAGACTGAACAAATATTAAAAGGAACAATAGAATGCTGGAATTTTTTTATGGAAATGTAAACGAAGGAAATGACTTTTTGGCACGTGTGGAAAGAAGTAGAAAGGCCGAGACTACGAAAAGAATTTTCATTTAGAGTTTGCATCTTTGAACATTCTGTTTGGATTTGAAAACTGTGTTTGTGCAGAAGACGCTGCTCGATGGAAAGATTAAAAGAATTTCTATCCAGCTTTAAATTACCGAGCTTGAGGCAGAAAATAATCTTGAACAACTTTTCCATGCTACGCTGATTCTATTTGAAATTTCATGTTTGCTCAGACTGCTTACACCTAGCAAATCAAATCACCTTCATTTCAACAGATTTTCGGGTTTATTGTAGACAAATATTCAATTCTACAACTTTGAAAATTTGTAAACTTGTGTACTACTTTGCATTTAATTTTTGTGCATTTTATTCTTCACACTTGAGAGTTTATTGACATTTTTAAAAATGCATGAATTCACTATACACATATTATATTTATATTCTATAGGAGTCAATATTACCCTCTGCTAAATTTCCTACAATGTGCACAAAAAACTTGGACTTGATTATTGGCTTGTTTTCATGTTTACCCTTGATTGTACAGCAACAAACCAAAGCATAGTCTACATATTTATATCAAGAGACAAGTCCATCACCCTTTCTTTGTCTCTTAAACGCTATTTTATAAATCCTTAATAAACTCGGGAAGGGTAAGGACAAGGGTGTTATGTAGAGGTAGAAACGGTGTGGACTTGGTACACCTTTGTCTGTGTGTAAACCCGTTCTGTCTTGTATTGTATTGTTTCACATGTCTTGTCTACGATTCTCTCTTCTCCTTGGATAGGAGTTGGTAAGTAACAGAAATCAGACAGTCACTCACTCACACACGGACAAAACCTATTTCTTCAAAAAATAATTAAAACTATGAAACGCCTGTCCTCTTCATTTTCTTCAGCCATGCATCCAAAGTTGTTTGCCTGAGCCCATTAGAAACTTAGACAAATTAGCATTCTGTAGACGCGATTGTAGACAATAGACCGCAGTCGTCGTCTTCATGGCTTTCATTGCTTTCTGCATCATTCGTACAACTTCTTTCTATTGCTCGGTTTTAGCACAACCGCTGACTGCTTCGTATATCAAGTTCGCATCTCCAGTAAAGTTTGTAATGAAGTACTGTAGTATTGTAATGATATATATTATATACATTGAAATACTGCTGGTCGAGATTGTGAACAACATATTGTGCAACACAGAGCAGAATGTCAATTCACTGTTCACTACACCCATAGTCTTTTTACATACTAGAACATGGAAACTTGTATAGCATAACTTATCAGCTGAACACATTTTCTCGTGAAACTTAACCTCGATCTTAGTCCGCGTTCAAGTAATTTTGCATCTTGAGATGATTTAATGGTTCATAGTTTCTTAAGAACGAGAAGTATGGAACGGAAGGAGGTGGGACACCGACATCCCACATATTATGTTCTTACGTAACAGATATGAAATAGCTACTGAAACTACATGTTCTACAGCTACAGGAGAAACACTACTAATGACGAGCGGTGCCCTTGTTGAGTGGAAATCGGGTGCCACAAATGAAAAGGCTAGGCACAATGAAGCTCTATGAGGGTTGCTTTCTCCTTGATTAATGATTCTGCAACAAAACTCTGCCAATGTAATATACTTTGGTGGATGAAATGCATGGCACCACAGCCCGACAGTATCGTCCATGTAATCTTCTGACAGAGGCGTGGTCACGTCCCATTCCAATCCTCCTTTTACTTCTTACGTTAGTAATTGCTATGGTGCAATTAAAATGATGTCTGTACCACCCATTCTTCTCATTCTCATGGTATTTGACGAACTATCGTTTTAGCAACGTTTTATAATACTCGCAATGTTAATTATGTACTTTGTATTCATGACATTATTCATAAAATTGTATTGCGTGACTTTGACTTTGTTAGTCAACGTCCTATGAGCATTTTTTCTTTTACCGTATTAGTCAAGTGATTTGTTACTTTATGGCACTTATATAAGCACTATACAGTATATTATAGCATTTGAAACCGAGGAGAGTGAATTGGAGCGAAAATAGTGTCGATTGGTTCCAAGTCACCTTGGCTAATTCAAAAGACGAGAATATAGTTGAATGTCTTTGTGAAAAAATAAAAGGAAATTACTACAGACTGAAGTTAAAGGAATGGTTAGGGGAATGGTTAATGGACTGAAATGGAAGGAAACGAGGCGGTGAACAGAGTCGTGTGTTCCGTTTGGTACATTGGTACTTCAGTCGATTCAGCTCGCCTTGACTAGTCCTTTTTACGGAAAAGTGAAGATTCAAACGGTGTAAGTCTAGGAGAAAGTAGAAACGTCGAAAGTCACAGGCAGATTGGAGAAGGAGAACCTGGATAAACTGGAACTCATTAAAAAAGAATGTTAGCCTTTTGTCTCTTCTCTCTTCCTGCCGACTTCCATGAATTATACAAGCCTTCCATTGATTTTCCGTACTTCTTATCTATTCTCATTTAAACAGTGGACACATTTTTGTTCAGATGAAAGTCCTCGTCGCATATTTTCCGTGTTCCGATTTTAACTATATACACATTCGAGTACCATACTTCTCTTATTATTAACTAATATATATATAATATATCTCTTTTGCTTTCAAAAATTGCCGTAGCTAATCACAACGGCCCTATACCAAATTTCGACTACCCTAGGGGTTTTCGCCATTGCGGGCATTTGTGTTAGTACATTTAACACAATCAATCGTATATCAACCTTTAAAAGTGTTACAGTCAAAGTAAACAAACATTCAGGAACGTTCAAAAACAACAATCACGTCGTGCAGGCTGTTATTAATGAGCTTCAAAAATTGCTCTTATAATCCAGAATTTGCTCCCTAATTGACAGAAGTTGTAAATTACGTTGCAACAATATTATTATTAACATTTTACTTCAAAACTTTACGACAGTGAAAACGGTTTATCAAATGCGCTACGACAACGATCGTAAAAGATTATTCCGAATCTGCATGAAACATCTGTTCATAATGCCATTATAATACGTAATTTGAATTTCTTGATTGGGCAAGAAAGCATTGATTATATAGTTTGTATGCTGATGATGGCTGTAGATATGTGTGCTCTCTTGCACTTTGTGATCTAGTGGGTCAATGTCGATTGGCTGGTTCATTGTGTCATGTCATAATTCAGTTATTAGCTGCTATGAATGAAACTGCGTGATACCTTCGTAATTCCCTGGGTGTAAAACCCTCATTAGAATTTCACTGTACCTCTAACAGCACCTGCGCGGCGTGTCACCCAGTCAATCACCAAGTCAAACGCACTGCCGCCTTTGCATTCTATGATGCTACACTTATAATTTGACAGATTTAATCGTGTGAACCTTTCTGCACATGCACTCTATTTTAGGCTCAACTTCCACATGCACACCGAAAACACAGAGTAGATAGCAGATAGCACTATAAGTAGCTAGTAGCTATTTTTCCTACTGGCATTCTGAGTAAAGGTCAAGTTAATTTATTCTAGAAATACTAGTACAGTCTGTACAGTACGTATTTATTATGATTTCCCTTATGGTTATGGTAGCTCTGCATTAAGAGCTGATCGCATTGCACAGTTCTCTGAACTTCTATATGTTCAATGTGCATAAATACGTATTGCTTTATGTGTTCATATACAAAATACAGAAAAGCCATTGGAGTCTGAAAACTCATTAATTTGTTTTAGATTGGACTTGTACGTATACATTAGACTCGTGCCGCACTGTAGTAGTCGCCTAGCGTTATTGTTCTTCGGAAGGGCAGGTTTGAACATAAACCATACAGCTCACCTAAACCTACTAATACAACAAACACAAAGACCACAATTTGAGAAAATACTACTATTTTAGTTTGATAGTAATACTTTAGTTAATGTGCTTGGATAAAAAATACTTTTTTTAAGTTCACGTTCTTCTATACAACTAAAACATAACATTACTTATACTGTAGGACATAGTAGGAGTACTAAGTAAATTAATAGTGCATAACTTACTACTAGTGCAAGTAATTCTAGTTACTGCGAGTGTAGAAATTTAGAAAAATACATATAATATTAATTGCAGTAGTTGATATTTTTGGCTAACTTGTTTATGATGATACATGCAGTAAATTTGACATGTAATAAAACAACAATTTACTGTTTAAATTTAAAATAGGGACTATAAATGATAAATGAACCAAGAATGCTTCAAAAACCATTAAGAATGGATGTGTCAACGTGATACCGTGAACTAATGAACATTTTCTAAAAGTTGAATATTTTGTTGATTTTCTGTGCCGTGCTCTGTGCACTACAGAAAATGCACGTGTACAAGAAGACTTTGCAAGCTCTAATCTACCCGATCTCGAGTACGACCCCGCACAATTTCGTGCTGTGGACTGCCACATCTCCAACCTATTGCTATGAATGCGAAGGACTACTTTGGGGAATTGCAAGACAAGGTGTTCGTTGCACTGAGTGCGGTGTCAAGTGTCACGAAAAATGCAAAGATCTCCTCAACGCTGACTGTCTCCAACGTGCGTAACTTGACACATTTTTCACGCGTTCCTCATCAAGCCTCATTTAGGACAAATGTAGTAAACACAATTATAGAGGCAAAGAATCTTCAATATTGCTGTCCATTGTTTGTTACAGGAGCGGCCGAGAAGAGTTGCAAGCACGGTGCGGAGGACAAAGCAAACAGTATAATTACGGCCATGAAGGAAATCATGAAACAACGAGAGCGACTAAAACCGGAAATCTTCGAGTTGATCAGGTATGAGACTAACATGTCGTTAAGCTTTCATTTGATGGTCTCTCGTTGAGACTTTGTTACTATGATTATTACCTGAAATAACCCTAAGGGAAGGTTCGAACATATACTACATAGTCTTTCAATGGTTTTAGTTTACTGCATGCTTTATAGCGACTCATGCCATAAGGAGAAAGCAGGAATTGGGACTGCAACCATTTTATTGAATTAGCTAAGGTGTCTCAACGTCCCAGGCATTTCTATACAATAGCACTGTCTTTTA
>JABASF010001466.1:0-21923 GCA_019776145.1 Harlomillsia oculata | reverse complement strand
TAGAAAATGTTGAAGTAAAGAGAATGCTTTTCAACATTACAACTTTGAGCCTTGTTTTTTGTTATAAAAGAAAGAAAGAAGGAGATGGGGAAGACAGAGAAGGAAGAAGAAGAAGACAGTACGTGTGGTTTGGTTACTGAAAGTAAAATGTATAAAGACAAATCCTTTTTTAGTAGCGAAAGAATCATCAGAGAAGCTACAGTCGGAAGCGTAAAAGATCAAAAGGGAAAGTTTGCTAGTGCTGCTCCTTGCTCCCATTTGGTAACTAACTATCAGCCTGGAGAAATCGGATTGAGTTGCATTCTATATGCCACTATACTGTGGCTGTGGCTGTGAACTAAAGTCGTGAAGAAGACGCGGCAGGGAAGGGAAGAAAATAGAATCGAGAGGGAATGAACGAGACGCAAAACTTTCACGAGCTTAATTGAAATCGATAGGATCCTTTGTTATATGTACTCTTAGAAGTTTTATATGAAAAACGAAGAGACCTATGGACTTCTTTTTGAGAGGTTTGCAGACTCCATCGTCCTCGTCTTAGACTTCGTCGTCTCCTCAAGACGCTAGCTTCCTATGGTATAATACACTTCTCTGACTACAAGACACAGAGAGCTTTCAACGTGCGACTTCCTTCTTCCGAGGGTGAGAATTCAGAGGAAAAAGGCTCACACGCTCACACCACACTCACGATGAACCATGAAGAAAACATTGCTTGCAAAAGTTACCATTTCTTAGTTTTGTGTAGCGCTATACTAGACTTCATGATAGTTTTCAAATTCTACTTTCTATACTCATTTGACTTATTACATTCAGATTGAGTTTTTGACCTAAAATTGAAAAGAGGGAAATCCAATGAAGAACATGGCAGGAGGTATTAGAGTCCTTCTGTCACTCAAGACTGAGAAGAAAGTCAAAAGAAATTCTCCTAATGGATTCTCATTTGTCGTATTAATCAAAAAGTGGACTACGATTGCACACACCAAGGAAACTCAAGAAGCGCTTTGGATCGGCGTGACGCAAAAAACTGGAAACGCACTTTTGCTTTGGATTTTCATCCTCCGTGCGAATGAAAGTAGCAAAAGGACCGAAGACTGTTCAAAAAACCGGCACGAGACGTAAGACCCTTCGAGCTTTACGTGTTTACACTTCTGATGAATTTTATTCTTTCATTACTTCTTGCGTTAGAAGACGAAAGGATTACGAAAAACTCAAGTTTTGAGAGATCGACCTGCTGTGGGATGGAAAAAGCTTCACATTGCCTGTCTGGTTCCATGAAGAAACTTCTCGTCCTCCTGACTTTTGATCGATTCTCCCCAGAGCGTCAAGATGGAGAACTTCTCCTTCAAACTATTCTTTCATCCGTCCAGTTAGGCAGATCTTTGCGTTAAAAACTATCTTGTTCATGCATATACAGCCCTTCTCCTACGAGCTACTTGTCTGCTCAATATGACTCTTATGAAATGCTCATCTTCATCGCCTACCTAACCTAAAAAGCACACGTTCAACCTTCACTTGGCTTTCCTCAGTCACGAGTAATTCCTTAAAAAGCACGTACTCAGCTCAACTAAAAAAGCCAGCATAGCTGCACAAACGAGGTTTCTTTACTTTCTTCTTTATCCATAATAATTTTCAGAGCCAGTTCAAAGTTTACCATTTTACTGCTGCATTGGCATTGGCTCAGTGGATTTTTTTCCCGCTCGTCTTTTTTCACTTTATCTGACATAGCCAAACTAGAAAGCGGAAGACGGCGAATCAACTTGACAGAAGGAAGCTTACGCATCTAACGAATTGCGTAAGTACACTTCGTTTTGCAGCCAGCACGTTTTTAGCTTTCATATTAGAAAACACAATAGTACCCATTATACTATACATTTATAGTTTATATTGTCATATAGCACCTTGGCCGTGCTGTCTTTTAACATTTCCATAGACTCATTTCTCATACATGGACGAACCTTAAGACGAAGATATGGGAAGCGGAAGATGCTTCATCCTTTACTCTTTTTTTTCAAAATGGTTCTCAAGCCGCCGTCATCGTCTTTCAAAAAAGCCACTCTTTAATGTTATACAGCACATCAAGAAAGGGAAAAGTGTACGGATGGATGGAAAGACTCGACAGCACACACACAGTCACACGCACCCAAAAAAGCCGCCTTCTGCCATGAGTTCACTAACAATTTTTTGACTTTGACTCAAGTTGACTTTCGCTTTCCTCGTCTCCGTCCCCGTCATCTTCCACAAAATTTGACATTCATTTTATTTTATCTCATGTTATCTTTAGTGCGCATACCTCCTTCATCTCAAGCTCCTTTACCTTCTAACTCTTCTCTTTCCTCTCGTCGCGGCTTACTGTGTAACATGCATTAAACCCAACGCTCCTAAACTTCCTTTTCGCATTTTTAGAAGATGGATTCTCCTCGACACAATTTACGGTGGAACGCAATACTTCCACCTTAAATGGATAAAAACTCATCCTATCATGGAATTGAATTTCTCCTACCGGTTGAGCTGGTCTATACAATTTTCTTGATTTTTTCAATGCCTATAGTACACATAATACACTACGCTTAAGTTTTTTTCAAACCGAAGTAATTTTCCCTACACTTTCACAAAAGCAAAAAACTTCCCAGGTGATTTTACACTATTACATAAAAAGCCATGAAAAAAGAACACCTACTGCATTAGCAATATTAAATTTTCCCATCATTCCATTTTGATACTTTTTTTCTAGCTAAGAGAGAGTACATTGAACTGAACTTTAGTAGACTTAAGCTTTCCAAGAATGCATGGCATTGTGTTTCACTACTTCATAGTTCACATTATACATATATTATACGGGAAGAAAAAGTGCACAGAAACATTTTTGTGCCAAATGTATCTTGTTCTGATGCTTTCATCTTACAACGACTGTTCCTGGCCGAGACTCAATTCAAAGTAACGACAATGGCAAAAAGAAAAGTAAGAAATGATTACGGATTCAACCAAGCATCAAATGAAGATCGTTTAAACGCGTGCCAAGTCCTGAAAGTAAATTATCACGAGCTGTTTTTCACATTTTACTAAAGTGGAAACAACCAAGGGCACCAAACGAGACTTGCAAAAATGTTCATTTGCATCAAAATATACTGCCAGCTTTGCATGTTTAGGTACTTTTGCCATGATCGTTGACAGAAAATGCTGCGGGATCATTTGTGGCCACTTTGACTTGTATTTTTAAGACGCAATATACATGACGAAATCACTAATTTACTTTTTTTTGAATGACAAGATCATCAAGCGACGAAGCGAATGTACGTCCCCCCATTGGCATTGGCACCCCCTGTTTTCTCATAAATTCTCACTGAACCATGCAACGTTTTTGATTTTTCTAATATAGACATTTTCCTTATTTGCTCTCAGAAAAATAGCTGTCAGACACAAGACAAGCAACTCCACTTTCGCCTGTACGATTAAAGCCGCAGATTTTTTTTTTTGAACGACAAGATCATCAAGCGACGAAGTGAATGTACATCCCCCCATTGGCACTGGCACCCCCTGTTTTCTCATAAATTCTCACTGAACCATGCAACGTTTTGATTTTTCTAATATAGACATTTTCCTTATTTGCTCTCAGAAAAATAGCTGTCAGACACAAGACAAGCAACTCCACTTTCGCCTGTACGATTAAAGCCGCAGATTCTTTTTTATTCCCTTCGTTTTCCCTTTTTCTTAAGAAAAAAGGTATAGCTTAACCACCCACCCGTTCATCGTTATAGGATAGACAGACAAAGCTCAGCGCTTCCTTCCTTCCTTTTGTAAATGTCAGGGATCAATTTAATCCCTTATCCATCCTTCTCCATACTTTCACTGCAGACTTTCTTCGTCTCCTTGAATAAAGCCTTTTGTGTTTTCTTTAGTTCTTTTAACTTCTATGTACTGTGTAATGCAAGTCTTTAAAAATCAGAAAGACTGAATCGGCTTACTTCCCTTCACATCTTTGAAAAGAGAAAATCTTGTTAATTTTAAAACAGACTTTGGTTTCTATACATTGTTGTATCCTGACATGTTTACTTTGCATGGTGATTGGTGAGAGAGAGTGAGCAAAGCAAGTTTCCTACATTTATAATATTAAATATTTTATCATCATTTCAAAAAGGACGACTTCTCAGAAAATTCAGAAGATAAGGTGAAAGAAGATGAAGATGAAGAAACGAATTAGGCACAGTGACTGACTTAAGTAGTACAAGACTTAAGTATTAGTAGGTAGAAGAAAAGAAAGCACGAGTGGGCGTGTACATGTTTTTTCCTTTTCTCTTGGTCGGCAATTTGCTATCGTTGGTTTTTCTCTACATTCTGTAGCGCGTGCACACGGGATTCACCGGCGAGGGATTGAAATGAAGGCGAAAGGCAAAAAGATGCTGCGTGGAAGAGTCGCCTTGTCGTCTATTTCGACATGGGTTGAGTGGGAAGACGAGAGAAAAAGGAAACACTTTGTTTAATTCAAAATTCTCCTTTTCTTCAAGAGAGAAGAGGGTATAAAAAGGGAAAGAAGAATGAACTGAAGAGGAAAATTTGGTGGCGAAGGCCGACTGGAGATCAACTGTGGAAGGACTTCTGAAGAAAAAAAAGAAGAAAAAGAAAAGGTAAAAGAGACCGAGAAAGAAAGAAAGACAAGTTTTTGTACTGGCCTTATACACAATACATGGACTTTGGGAAGTGGAGACGAGAGTGCAATAATAATGGAAGGGTGAGGAAAACCTATGAAAAAATAATGATTTTCCGTTCGACTCGGACTCTCTTAATAGGTAAAGCTTTCCACTCTTTTTCCAATGTAAACGTATACAACACATTTTATAGTCCGTACACTATATGACTATAATTCAATAAGTCTGTTGCGTCTTTCGAAACACTAAATAAAATAAAAATGGTTTAAAATTGCCCTTTGCTACTTTTTTTTCATTGACCATTGGACTGTTGCACACTTTAGCTTTTAGCTATCTACAATATAAACTGGAATTTTGTACGATTTCTAAACAATCCTAATAAGATTCTTTACGACAGACTCCGTTGTGTATAGTCTGTAAAATGCACTATTTACAGGGAAAAATTCTGTGCTAGTAACTAATTTTACTCCCACTATAAAATACAACCTCTTGTGTTGTGTGTGCGTTAAACTGAAGTTGGAAACATAACCGTAGGATAAGAAGCATAACATGTGTGTTCACGAGGTTTTATTTCCAACACAGATATTAAGCTTGCGGTTTTTATTCGCAGTGAGCTGGACGTGTAGACTGCTTTAGTATTTTTCTGGTCTGGTCATGTAATAGCTTGCTCTAAAAATTCTTCAGTATATGTACTATGCAGACACAGTGTGTTCAGTCGTTATCATACTGTTTTTATTTCTTTGTCTTCCTCTCCTATATTGGACTACATAAGACTTCAACTTGTAGAGTTGAGCAGAATGAATGAATTGGGTGACGAAATCAAGATAGAGGAAAAGAAGCGACACAGTCGACATGCTAATAACATTTAAAGACGTAAAAAAGGAAGATGAACATCTTGACGACGGCTTTAAGGTTACAAAGAGACCTCTCGTCTGAAATGGCCTCTCCCAAGTCAGTCCTTCAATTTTGTTGAGACAAGACTGACTAGAGCACAATACAGTTTATAATAATGTTTATGTGCCACATGTCTTTATGAACTGACGGAGATGTTTTCGGCTTGGACTCCACGAACTCTTAAAGTGACTCACGCTTACTGCGACTAACAAAGACGCTCAAAGTCGTCACTTCCCGAGCAGAAAACTGTTTCAAATGGTAAACAAACCCTTAGTGTCCAGATCCGATTTCACGGATACTTTGTTATGAAGTTATGTTCCACTAATTTTGTTTACATGTCAAACTACATTCTATTTATAACATTGTAACTCGTTAACTCTCGTAACACATTCATAAAATGACGCTAACTGCGACGAATAACCCTACATGACTACGATGTTTGCTAAATTGGAAGGAAACAAAATAAGAATAAATAAATTGCGTTTTCTTGCCTCTTCTTGACTTGTGAAGAACGGATGAATGAATATGTGATCATAGCGCTCAAATCTTGTTCTCCAGCCTCCTTTAAGTTCTTGGAATTGGTATAAAAAGCTAAGCTGAGCAAGGAAGATTGAATCACCTTAAAATGTAATTTTCCTCCAAATTCGATCACTCAAAGGAACGAATAGGTTTCTTCACGTGCAAAACGATGATAAACGGCTTTCCCGATTTTTTATTGATGTCAACTTCTGAACTTGAGCGTAACGTTACACACTTATACTTCCACTCGGTTCGAGAAGGTTGGAGTACATTATCCACGTGTGATAAAGTTGCGTTATCATTATCTATAAAGTTGAATTAATTGAAGATTGTCACTACTATAAAATAGTCAAATGTAGTCAAATGGTGTCATCACGAAACGTAACGACATCGTAAAGCGTGCGCAGCCTTCGACTCCAACTTACGACTTTGAGAACACAATACAAGGACTGATGAATACCCTTGTAAACGGGGGAAACTGCCATGTATAGGAAATAGGAAAGTAGGAACTGAGTGAGAACTGAGAAGATGTGAGTATCGGGTGCTAATAAGTTATCGCTTGTTGGCTCTCTGTGTCTCTCAGGCAAAAAAGGAACGATCGATGAAGCAGTCCAGCCATCCCACTAGTGTCTATGGACCAAAAGTGAGAAGAAGGCGAAGAAAGAAAAAATGAGACAATTTCTCCATGAGCTTAGGCAGAGTTTTTTCGGGAAGCCTAAAGGAGACGACGGAAGGGAGCAAATGACAGCCACCGGAGAGGAGAGACAGACAGAATCTTTCCAACTGAGAGACCAAATAAAATAAATGGGAAAATAAGAAGGTATAGAGCAGATAAGTGGGGAGAGTTGAGCTTGAGTTCCATAGTGTCTCTGCTCTGCCTTTCACACACATCACAAGAACACACAAACACACGCTCTTCCTTCATATTATAAACCAATGGACTTTATACGATATTTCTCCAGCCAAAGAGCTAAACTGCTAAACACTAACACACACATACAGTACTGTCGAATCTTCAACAACGCATGCAGAGTGTGGTAATATCAGGAGCCAAAAGCAAAAGCAAAAGCAAAACCACCGACTCAACTCAACATTCAACGAAGGCAACGGTCCTCAAGAAATGTCGAGGAGATATCAAGTCCCTAAAAATACATATGGATGAATCGGTATCGAGAAAGGTTCGTCCTTTTTGTTCCTATTCTGTCAACCTTGTTCCCTTATCTTTTCTCTTTTAATACCTTAAGAAAATGAGTGTTTCACAAGGCATTCTTTATTCGAAATACAATGCTCAACAATAAGAGAATACAATAATAGAATAGAATTGAGCATTGAGCAGAGCATTGATAAAATTTCCACATAAGCGTCTGTCTGTCTTTGCTCGTCCCGTCCATAATGTGAAAACAAGGGTTAATTTAAAGAAGAGATCTTGTTTTTCCGTACTGCGCGAGAGCGTAATGTAATTAATACATATGAATTTTGCTATTGGTTTTATTATTTGTACCGTTGTGTTAGTTGTAATGCAGTCAGCATTGATAACCATACTTCCCTGTTTGTAATAAGGTTCGGTTTGTCCGTCTGCTCGCCTTTTTCTCATGTGGCTGGCTTACTTTCGCGTTTCATACCCATTCAGTCTCTTGAGGATAGAGAATACATGAATGTCGTGTGAGTGTCTGTGTTATTTGGCCTTCTCTCTATACAATACAATTATATACGGCTTAGCAAACGACTTATACTGTCTGGAGGATGGGGTTGCGTATGGTCCAATAATAATGCTTTGGGTCATACGTTCCTCTCGACGCTTGTTCAAACTTATGTATTCGAGCGTCTGCCATTCATGCTTCCTACAATAACCGTAAGTCATTCCATGATTACATGCTGCTATTGCATGTAGGAAATGGCCTCTGGTTGTATGATAAGTAGAAAATGTCATTGGTCTTATCTGTCCCTGCCTGTCTACTCAATGCAAAGAAGAGTGTGGAGTGATTCTTGTCATGGCGGATGGCCCATTATGCTTTCAGCTATATTTCAGCTCTTTTATGCTCGAATTTGAAAGCATGGCTTATTTCACGGCATGGACTAAGAATTGTTCGCAATTTAGGTGACATTGAACTTCCAGCCAATACCAGTCAATCAATCCTGTGATATATAATCACTTTTGCTACACAATTAGCCATTTCAAGCGCCTTCTTTTAGTACATATTTGGGTTGTAGTAGCGCTGACTTCAGTTTTTCGACAGTGAATGACAATAGCTGTGAAAAGCCCGCTAAGTAAAAAGAAAATAACACGATAAAATAATCCCCCATTTTGCGTCATTTACTTTAGAATTGAGCAGTCTCGTCTTCACTCCGAGTATGGAAGGATGACGATTGTATTTCGTACTCTGGAACAAAACTTTGTAAAGAAGTCTGAGGCTGAGACAAATCAATTTTTGAAACAAAAATTTGGTTCCAAGTTTCTTTCTTCCCTTCTTCTCTGCCTTTCTTTTCAGTGAAGTGGAAAAGTGGATATTGGGGAAAATGTGAAAGTGAGCTGGAGGCGACGAGCACGATGTTGTTGAACGATTTAGATAAAGTCATCGATTTCTATTCATGGCCTGTAATGATTTGTTCCTAGGCGTGGAAGCGAAGTCACCTATCATTTGATCAGCTCCTTGTCAGTCTCTTTGAGATGGTGAGTGGAAGGATAAGCCTTTACCCGGGTACTCTTACATTTTCTCTAGAGTATATCCTACTATGTAACTGCGCATCGGCTCAATAGTTGACTTTCCATGCATTCCCCACATCATTTCACAGCACAATGTATTTTGTATTATGTGGTTATACGGAGTGAAAACCAAAAAGGATCTTTCGTCTCGGCGGAAGATGAGTTTCAAAATTTCTGTAATAACTTAGCCGCAAGGAGATTTTCCTGTAGTACATTTTGGGGAGCAAAAGCTCACTTTTGACATCCGATCGGATTTCAATTTTCCACGAAATAATCCTTCTATAGGTACTCTATTAAATTCCTGTTGTGTTATTCACCAGCGGATTAATAATTTTCATTTCCAAGCGCAGAGTATAAAGTTGAGAATATTTCATCATTATCATTCCTCAGTTTCATTATCCATGCAAAATATATTAATCTACATTATTAGTGCTGAACAAAGTGAAAGCTGATTTCAAAACATTAATATGCAAATGCAAACATCCACCTCTAATCACGACTCACTCAGTCATACAGGAGAGGACACAGCCAAGCCAGTGTCACTTGCAGCAAAATCAAAGTTATACTTAATACAATAATCAACAATGAGCGAAAAGCGTCTTTCTCCATGTTATAATCTTTTATATTTGTTTTGCTATGAATAAAGTTTTCATAGTACATATAATGTATTATATAATTTATATATTATATACTATACTTTGTTCCAGGATCAGACGGTCATAGAGGAAAACATAATTTCGGGGTTAGAATCTCCAGTATTGAATGAAAGTAGGAAGGATCCTTTATATCTAAAACGTGTCGGTTGCGAATGGAAATGGATGTTTAAGGCTCCCTTTTCCCAAAAAAGAAATGCACTCATACAAACCTATTCAAGTTTCAAATCCATAGAGAACAAACGAAGGACGGATGGCTCTGGCTCATTCGCTCCCGTTTTGAACATGGGAATAAACGCTGCACTCTGCTCGACGCAACTTGATATATTTCCACATTAACCATGGAGGACAGTAGTGGAGTTTTGTGTTCGTAGCATTCACACATTTGCTACGATACGATGATGCACCCTTCCGCACATTACCTTCTGGTAAAAAAAATAGGGAAAAATGCTCGCTTTTGAACAACTTGTGCAATTGTGCACTACTCTTACAACGGTATGAGTGAGCACTTTGATCCTCACGATAGATGAGTTCCGAGTAGATGCAGTAAAAGAAGAGACGCGTGTACAAGTAAGAGCAAGAGAAGAGAACGAGGAGCCAAATCATAATTGAAATCCATAAAGCGACAGTTGTCCAATTTCCCACATCCAGGTTACACAGACATTGCGTTACAGCGATAAAAAATGACGCGGCTCCACACACACACGAGTGAAATGCTATACAGTCTCAACCTCTACTAAACACACAGTCAAAAATGAGAATTGTGTAACCTCATGTGTGTTGTGTGGATGTGCTTGGGAACTCTTTCTTTCATCTTCAGCTCAGGATGCTGAGCCCAGCCATCTTTCTCTTATAATGGACATGAATCATAAATGAAATGAGAAGCGGTTTATTTTGTCCCGTGCATTACTAAAAGGTAAAATACTAAGAGGGTCATTTTATTGGGATTTTCTCATGCCTTGAGTGTGCTGTAATGCTATGTACTACTTGTTTTATGCACTGCATATTTTTCGCTTCTTTCACTATTCTTGCCTTAAAATCCTCTTACAAAATCCGAGAAATATCTAACTTTCAAATGTACATGATGAGAACGACGAGTAATGGATTCGTCCAATATACTGATATATAATATATAGTATAGTACTATAAGTTGTAGTTGATATATTGTTATAAACCTTATCGACACTAAACATGACTGTTCATTTTACGAACTGTTGAATTCTTGAGTTTTTATATTTTTCAAATCTGATTCTGAATCTAATAATTCTAATAGTTTAATACCTACGAAACTACAATCGACTTTAAAATCCTGACATAATTGTTATTTTTGTGAAATAATGAAACGAACTCGAAACGTCAAAGGTTATGTACGACAAAAGTCCTGTTTGATGTAAGCCTTTGTTGAAGAAGCCAGCATGAGGTGATCCCCAAGGTGGACATTCATCACATAACACAGTGAGTGGGAAGAGGGAAGCTGAGACTCAATCTTGAGGAAGACAAAGAAGATAGAGACCCAGCAAAAGAAATGAGGACCTTTGCTCAGTAGGTTTTCACAGGCTTCCTTATCTGTCCGCGTTTACTTTCCCTAATAGCTTCCTCCGACGAGAAAGTACACATTGAGACGAAGGCAAAGGCACACACGTTTCTCCGATGTGTGGAAAGCCCATCAATTACCTCCCATTGAACACAGGCTTTCTTCTCTCTCTACGCACAGAGTTTGTGCGCCATTGGCCGTGCAAAGTCAAAGCTCTCTAGAAAATTTATAGTGACGTGTGCAGAATCAGAAGAAAAGGAATCAGGAAAACTTAAAGTGTGACTTGAGGGTTACCTTCCGGGAGAAGTGCTAAGCTTCCAGTCATTACTCTTCGCTTTTTCCTTAACTCCATTTTTCCATCTACGTCATGTGCATTTGAAACCATTAAAAGCTAACAAGTAGTACTTTCCACGTTTCCTAATCCTTTCTCCATTATCAAGTTCAAAATCCTATTCATTTTTTGATGATCCGATATGCATTCATGCTTCTTCTTTTCAGCAAGTTTATTTCATTCTTTAGCAAACATTGTTTCCTTTCCTTTTTTTTAGAAAAAAAAAACTCGAAGATTTTAAAATACTGCAGAATGTTAAGAAAGAAGCAACATTTCATCAGTATCATAATTTCTAGTCAAGGTATGCAGTATCAAAGATGCAAGATGACATTTGACAGGCTTTGTGAAACTAGATCCATTGGTGCGTACAGTAATTAAAAACCTAGGGAAGTCCAACAAGTCATGCAAATGAAAGACAAGTGGTGCTTACCTTGCTTGGAAAAATTCTTCATTTGGGTTGTTGGAGGCTCTAATGGCAAGTGGGAAGCTCTTGAGACCGGATGAGTAAGGACGCATTTTCATTTAAAAATTACGCTTTGATGATGAGGATGATTAAGTTGTGATGATGATGATGACGACGAGACTGATGACACGAGGATGTTTGTTTGTTCTCTAGTGCCTGAGGGGTTGCCTGTCATCACATCGGGCAGTCTTTGTCTCCTCTTCATTTTAGGAGGGTGATTTGGTCAGAGCGGTTTTCCGGTAATAAGCAGTCTTGCGAATGCAAGTTATTATTACACGGAAAGAGTAGCTTGAGGGTCCATAGGGTTGCAGGGATGCTGGAATAAAAGTTGATCAGGAATGATTAGACGTGTAGAAAGTTTATTTTGAGTTTCGTGCTGTCTCTGCAATTCTGAAAAGCAAGTATAGGAAGGTGATTGTGGATTTTTTGGACGAGTGGAAAGTTGCATGTGCTGTAAGGGAATTGTGAATGGTGCGTGCGTCAGGGGTGGGCGAATGGTGGACTGTGAGGCAGATGATGAAAAATCATGTCATTCAAGACTGGAATTACACGGATTCACGCAATGGGTCTTAATGGAACCTAGGAACCCGGTTTGAGTTTCCGTTCTTATACATCACAGGGAAAGAGAAAGAATAAAGTTGAAGTTGAAATGGTTGCTTACTTGGATGCAGTTGAAGTAGACGGACGATGAGTGTAAAGACAACCGAAGGACTGGAGTGCGAGCGGGACTCCCGGGTAGAAAGAGAATCCCTACACGCGTAAGTGTTAGAGCTTGTGGTATGATGAGGTAAGAGCCTAATGCCCTTTTGGACGATCTGTTCTCTTCTCGGAAAGTCTCGGAGTACTCGGGCAGTCTCGGTCCTTTCTATTCTCCACCGGATTGCTGCAGTAGAGAAGTCTACGGCCAAAAAGTACCCTCTCAACTCACTCTTGACTTGCTTTTTCCCTTGCTTTCTCCCTATCCGAATTTTCTTCGTATCTCTCGTGAGCGTCGAGATCACCGATATCATAAATTATGTAGTTATTGCAGAATTATTCGACTTTCCCAGTCTATTTTCACGATCTTACAAATTTCATTGCACTTTCCAACGCTCAGTTCAAAGTGTTTGTAGTATCCAGTCAAATTCTTAAAAACTTTCAAGCTTTATATTTTTTTCTTAGCTTCCTCTTCCGCTGAGATTCATCCGGAAAATATGGCTTTTTAAAAATCGTCTTCCTCACTTACAACTTGTTCACATCATAAAATCTCAAGTGTTTAACGTTTAAAAAACTGTTGGGGGATTTTCCAATTCACTATGTCTGCGTATACTAGTATATAATATTTTAAATATTACAAAAAGTCACGACTATACTTTGTTACGACTCCATTGTTTCGGAGAAAACGAAAGATAAATTAAAATGGAAAAATTCTAGTTCTGTCAACATATAAATTGAAATGTAGTAATTTTGGGAGAGCCACTCACAACTCTTTAGAAAAGGGTTTTGAAGTGTAAAATGGGCAAAAGTGACTTGGGATTGAAAAAGGGTGTGCAAACAAAGTAAATCAATGTAAAGAACTTCCAGGATACACATGCCTTGGGACATTTTGAGACAAAGTTTGAGAGATGGGGAGAAAGAGCCGGCAGGAGTTGAGGAAATCAGACTGCCACATTTTTTGACGTGGGGCACGGAAATGAATAGAGAATGATGAGGAGAGAAAAGAGAACACAATAAAAGGGCATATATAGGAACTCACAATATCCAGCTTCACGAACGACGACGTCTTCAGCAGGCCAAAAAAGAAAAGGTCGCATTGCTCAAGAAAGGAAGGCACACAAACACAGAGTCACATAGACACACACAAAGGTGAAGGCTCAAAATTCGGTAGTACTGTAAAAAGGGATTTTATGCACAGGAATGTGGGAATGGTATCGTGAATTCTCTATTGAAACCGAAAGTGAAGGAGTAGAGGGAAAAAAATGAGATCTCTCTGGAACCCAACACTGGGAGGATTCTGAAGCCGAATTGGAAGCTGAGTCTGGTTAATAATGCAAAGGCGGATGCATGGGAAAAGGGCTCGCTTGGCTCTCGCTATGCCCACCTTCGATCCAGCAGACTTAGTCTGAGAATCTCATTCACGGGAGCTTCCACACCCGCTTTTCCACCAGATGTGACAAGTTTTCCCCAATTTACCCCAAAACTTCTAAACGTCACTTACGACTTCTCAAGTGTCAATACCTTCCCTACTAATTTCCCTCTCTTTTCAAATTTTATGTTCTCAATCAAACCTCAGCAGTTTCTTACTTTTAGAGTCTCAAATTAATGGAAATTGAATACAAATAAAATAAAAGTACGACCAAAGGTCTCTATCCTAAGTTTCTCGGCTTTAGGAACGGGAGTTGTGGAAGGCAAGAGGGTGCGAGTGGCATTGGCCAAGTTAGTGAACAAGCTGGAGCTTTTCACGGTTAGGAGTTGGTAGGACAAACTCCGGAAGATTTCAGCTGCTTCCATGAGTTGCTTGAAACAGCGTCAGAGATGGAAAAAGGGTCTGTCCTCTCGCGTTGCGCACGATGCCTTGGTCGTTGGTCCATGGATCTGCCTCGTCTCTCGTCCTCATATCAGAAAAGAGTCACCAATTTCGGGCAGTTGGAGCTCACTGCGAATCTCACTACTCTACTGTCTCTCCCGGCAAAGTGCGACCACAGTTTTATTTCTTGTACCATACCCCATTACTATACACCTTTCCCTCAACTCTATACTCAACAGTGTGCTTCTAACCAAGGCAAGGGCAGTGATCTCCGCAATTTTATGACACTCTTACTTCCTTTACACAATCAAACTTTATGTCTGATTATGATTAGTCATACAATTGTATTTAGTTATGTATAGAGCATTTTGAGTTCGTATAATTTTCTCCGTTATTTAGTTATTTTCTAAAAAATCGTGCACTGCCGACCTACTGTGTTTGTATGTGCCATAAACAAAGACAATGCTTCTGAATGTGTATTTCACCCTATGTAATGATTAACGAAGCAACTCATTCCCTAATTACGTTCCGTTGGGTTGTACAGAACCCACATTTTTCAAATTAAGCTTACATTTTTTATCTCAGTTTTTGTTTTAGTTATTAGATGTAGTCATGTAAGTGGAGCGAACGCCTCATCGCCTCATGTACGTGTAGACTTCCAAATGTAACGCATTTTCCAGTAGCAAAGACCGACTAACGAGATGGAAACAGTGTGTATGTGACGTACGGCTTATATTGTAGTTTTTGGATGTTATGTATGCTATTGATATGAGGAAAACACACGTTGCCTTTATTTTGGAGCTTTTACTACATGGGACGATGGCAGTGGCACATTTGAGTAAACTAACCGAGCTACTTTACAAAAGGTCGACAGCATACGGGTATAAAAGCCTGAGGGAGACGGGTGATAGGCTAGCCAAAAGGAATGACAGTGTATAGAAGTAGACAACCACAGCACGCAGACATAGGCAAAAGCAGAGTTGGCCAAACTCACCAGCATCTCGCTTCCCAGAGTCAGCTACCCTGTGGACTTTGACTATAGGACTATTGAAGGCCATCGTGTCCTAATATTATGAAGGCAGCTTTTCCTTTTCGTTCCCATTAGAGCAGGGCCACTGCCACTGGCACTAAGCATTACATTACAGCCACATCATCCATGCTCAGCTCAAACTCACTCAATGTTGAAAAAGGAGAAAAGTACTCTGAAACCAAAGCTCACTTCTCTTTGAAAGAAGAGAGAGCAAGAGAGATGCTAGTTGATTCCATCATTTCGACCCATTCCACAGGCCACGAGGACCAGAGCAAGCATTAGGAGCAAAGTTGTGTCTGCCCAAATTCCTCCCCAACGACCTCTTGGTCACTTTTAATAAACCGGAGATCATACGTAATCATCCTATCTATATTCACACTTTTGAACAAACACAGGAACAAAAGTCAAATCTTAAAAACTGGTAATTTAATAGAGGAATCCTTTACAAAGTACGCTAGTATACTCTTTGTTTTACCAGTAAGAGCGAGTCAAAATAACCTATAAAGGAAATTACGCAATTTACCCTACGGCATGCGGCAGCCCTGTAAAATTGTTACATCAAAACCAACGTTGTTGATCGGATCGTTACAGTTATAATGTTTTGAAATTAGAAAAGCAAGAAGAAACGAAGCGCAGAAAATTGAGTCACTATATAAGTTTCCGATTACAAACACTTATCCTCAAAGAGGTGAGGAAAAGAAAGCAGAATGAAATAGATCCACGTCGAACATTAACACTACAGGAAAACGAAGACTGCACTTCCTGGAGTCCGAATTTCCGATAAATTGTCTCGACAAAGTTGTTCACTCCAGAGAAATCTTTTGGAACAGCAAATGGCAAAAAGGAGTCTTCACGTCCTTTATTTCTGGGGCACACGCGCAAGCTCGATCACTTGTGAGAGTATTTTGGTCTCTGTAAGGATGAGAAGCGGACATCCAAAGGATGATCAAGAGAAAGAGAAGAAAGCTACTGAGAGAAAACTCGGGCACTTTTTCTTTTTTTTTACCAGGAAAGAAGTGAACACCCGTACATTCTGCTTATATAGGATATTCACTTTAAGACATTCCCTTGCTTGGCACGTCGCTCCACGCTCTGGTGTCTGCAGAAGGCAAACACTTTTTGGCGTACTTCTCGTCCTTACTCTGACCGAAAAAGGGCGAGTTTTCTTCTCTAAAAACCTTTTTCGCTATCTACGGACGCACTGTACTCATTTTTTTCGATTTCCATAATCGGGCACATGTCACATTTCTCTTGAGTTCTTCTGACTCTGTGTTTATCATGGGGTTGTCTGTGTGCGGTTTTGTATGTTGGGACATTTATCCCAACCGAAGGCTTAAGGGGCGCATCAACTTCGTATATATTTTTAGATTATATGGCTCTTTCGTGTCATTCCTCCTCGCAAGGTAAATGTGTCCATGGTTCGTACTTTCGTACACACACACACATTGCTTACCAAGAAAACGATGATACTCATGTCTGATGCGCCTGTCGGAAGAAAGTGAAGTGAAAGAACATCGTCTCAATGCCCAAGATTAAAATGATATTTCTACTCTCACTCCATGCTTTTCATTTTTTTTTAAATCATGCATTTTACGGACACATTATATACATTCCCATCCGTCATTCCTTCTATACTTGCCAAGTACGACCAAATAACAATGTTTTCAATTTTGAATCGTTTCACTTACAGTTAAAGGCTAAAGAACTAGATTACAATTACAATTATATTTTCCTTGTGTATTCAAATATACAAGTCGTTTGAAAAGAACAAAGGGCCCAACTCATAGACAAGAACGTGCATCATTATTTTGATGATTATGAAATGCATAATGAGAGGTGAGCAAAATAACGAAGTTCATCTTAAATAAATGGAAGTTTATATCGTCAGATCGCGTTACTTCCAATCCAAGCCGGTTACGATTCGAATTTACTATAAGACTCGAATATGATTCGTTTATACTTAACTTCCAGGTGTCCTTCTTTCTTCTTTGACAAGTTCAGTGTGTTGTGTGTTGTGTGGTCGAATGTCGAATGGTCGACGTGGTCGGTCGCTGTGACCTGTGACGCTGTGAGTATTGTATAACTTGTAAATTAATTCTTACTTTCTTAAAAGTAAGTCACAACACAGTTAACACAAGTCAGGAATTATAAATTATACATCTTGCAATCTTGAACCTAGATTTGAACGTCAAGTCAAAATCAGCATTGTTATGTACACAGGACACAGATTAGATACTTTTAGAGAAATCGTCTGTGTCATATTTATGGTATTAGTCAACTGTAAACTGTAATGTTCATAATAAGAATGGTACATATTATAATTTCTACTGGAATTGCTATTGAATAAATTGGATGTGTAGTTACAGTTTATGTGAGTTATATAACTAGTCTATTACGAAAACTGAAAGTGGACAAATGTTAGTATAGTAAGTACTAGAAATAGTCAGAGTAGTATGCTTCTAATATCCTTGTAATGTACTAGTGTCCGTGTCGTAGTGTGTAAGTGTGTATGCATTCATGGTATATTTCTGGTTGTTAGTGCCAAGTTGTGTTTGAGGCTGCAGGACGAAACTATGAATCTGTGGAAATAAGTAGAAAGGAATGAATAGTGCAGATTCAATTCGCTTCTGGGATTTCTATTTCTCCATTGGACTGGAATTCATTTTGGGAAGTCCTCGTCGTCTCACTTTCCATTTGTCGATGACGGGCGCAAAAAGAGAGAATCGACCTCGTCAGCATAGGGAAAGGCCTTCAAAGTCGAAGGTTTCAAGAGACTGAGAGTGAAAGAGAGAACAAGTGAGATAGAGTGGAATGGAAGACGGCTGTTCCCAGTTTAATGCAATTTAATTACTCAGTTCAGATGCGCATAATGAGTCCACGAGTATAATAATACATTTATACTTTGACAATGTAAATGCGGGAAAGGCGAAAACCATGGATTCGATAGAGAAGAGAGAGTCAAAAACAAATTTCTCCTCTTTCTCTCACTCACTGACGTTCTCATGCCTTCTCCGCCCAGAACGGCAACCCACCAAACAACATGGGAATAAGAATGGGAAAAGTTTGGGAACGTGCCCAGATTTTTGAAAATCCGATACGATTCGTCAAGCACAAAAATACTACGGCACACACACATACACTCACAAGAAAGAGTGAAGAAGGGAGGAAGTGAGTCTTTGAGCAAAGAAGTTGCACCAGCTACTAGACGAAAAGGAGCCAGAAGAGAATCAGAGTAAAAAAAAAGTTGAATAATAAGAACTCCGACGGGAAGTGGCAGGAGGAGAAAAGCATTCGACGCCCAAGAATGAAAAAAGCGAACTTTTCTTGCTTTTTAAGGAGATTTGGATTACCTATTATCTCGCCAGGGTACAAACGTACAAGTGGTATGGGTCTTTGCTCCTCCTGCCTCCTGCTCTGTGGAGACGAATAAATGCTAGAAATGAAACGAAATGTGTACAATTTTTTCATGACGAATGCTCCACATTCACACACCATCGCATTCCCTTCGAATCAGATCAACTTATGCTTTTTTTTCGAGACATGAGTGGAATTATGCCGATGATGGAGCTGTGCACACTCAACCCTTCTATGGATCTCTACACGTTTTATTAAAGGTCGTANGATCTCTACACGTTTTATTAAAGGTCGTAAAGGATTATTATATCCTGGATTCGTCATCTTTGAGCGTAAATGTGCGAAGGAAATGGCACGTTCATTTCAACCAACTTTCACATAAGAACTTAGTTCAAACGGCGACCAAATGGTTTATGATCTTTTGAACAGTTGCTCGAGAACACGGCAAGCACCCGAATTGATCATAAGTTGTCACAGAACAAGCCATTACGACGTTTTGATTCGATATAGCTCCACAGCAAGATAGGGCAACTTGAATCTTTTCCATCATGTCGTCTTATACTACGTCTTGTATTATCTTCTTATATCCCTTCTCTTTCACTCAGAAATGCGGATGCGGACAGAAAATTGTGTAGTACGAAGTATAACATCCTAATTTTCCAAAATACCCTTTCCTATACTCTTTTTTATATTTTTTAAGGGTCAACTATATTGCATTAAATCAAAATAGGACTGTTCAATTTCTTATAAATAAAATCTTCTTTTGTCATTTCCTCGAAGTACATAGCTTAGCTCCCAAAATAGCATCTACAACCTTCCTTTCCTAGCTTCAAAAGTGGTTCTGGAGTATTCTAAGGACGAGAGGTTGTCACAGTCATTATCCACAAGGGAAAGGTTTGCAATGGAACGGGAGTGGTGCAAAATTATTCGCACAGGACAAGATAATTTATTACTTAAAGTTTCATCCTGCGTAGCTTTGCACATTTTCACTCTCTATGTACATATATCGCTTCTCTGACATTTAAACTTCATGGGCAAGTGAATTTAATACCATCTTCTATAGTGTTTAGTCTTCGAAAACGAACGAAATTGCAAAGGTTTTCCGATTGTAAGTTATACATCAAGAGACTTTAGAAAATACTAAGAACGGACTATCTGCGGTGAAGGAGAAAGTTTGTCATTTCCTCTGTTGAAATGTTGAAACTTATTAGTTTCTTGAGACTTGTCCCATCTTGTTCGTACCACGACTTGGTGTAAGTTCGTCCTTGAGAGTTGTTACATTTCTCCATTTTATAAGCACTATTCATTATGTTTCACAATTCTATTACTTTTTCGAACAATGACAATGATAACTATCTAATGTAATTAATTAAAAAAGTAATGGTTTTGCATTTATTTATGCAGTAGGAGCCTCATTATTTGTTATGTAGGAGGAGTTGTGTTTTAAATAAAAATGAGTAGAAATAGAAAGCTGAAATCTTCGTGTGTATCAAATAAATTCGAGATTGTAACTGTGAAAAAAGGCCGTTGACATGTTGAAAGAATGGTATTCCTACGGCATATTGCATAGTATTGGGATTCAAAGTGAGTTTTGAGGGCATTGACGACAAGAAGATGGGCGACATGGAACGTCTAGCAAATTCTCAAGTATTTGGTTGTACATTGAAACGAGCATTTTTGAGATCCACAAGACTTGGGGACTGTGAACTTGTAGTCAATAGTTCTTACAGTTTGTTCTCGAAAAAAAGAAGACAGACTTTCGTTCTCTGTCTGCTTTCATTCTATCTTGTATACAAAGTACAAGTGGAAGAATGGAATAGTTTAGGGTTTGACTATATAAAAACGGTAGTTTCCTCCATTTCTGAGTCGGTTGGAGATGCTGTAGTGTACAATTCTACATGTATCTATCACATTGGGAAAAATTTCACGTAAACGTGAACTGATTGCAAAGTTGCATTGCACTGTTCCTTTTTTGGCAATGGCAATCTGTATTATATAGCACATTTTCGAGTGTTACTACTTGTCTTGGTCTTGAAAGAGTCTCCTCAAAAAGTGCTCACACAATGTCATTCGCCACCAAAGTCCGGTTGGAATGCTCACACATCGCGAGAGAAAGAGAACAAGGGAGTATTACCAATTGATTTTTCACCCTTTTGCCGTTTTCCCCCTTGTTATTTGCTCGTGTGGTCGAGTCTCTACTTTTTTTCTCTCTTCTCTCCATTTTCCCGTTTGCTTCTGTCTTTCTCTCCTTGTGTAAAATAAATCATGCATAACGATCATTCCTCGCTTTTTGTACTTTTTTTCGTTTTCTCTTTCTCTCCTGTGTCTTTTCTCTTCACTCGTTTTACAACTCTACATGTAGTACACTTCTCGTGTTCATTTGCCTCTCCCTTCCGGCTTTCTCCCAATTGGAACATCATTATGTTTCGCTGACTGTTGCTCTCAGCACTTTGATTTTACTACAACTCAAAATGTTCAACCTTTTCCCATCGTTGAGAACAAAAGAGACTCAAAGACCTCGACTTTAGTTTCAGAACTTTGACATCAGAACTTGAACAAAACTCAAGTTTAGTCGTTTCCACGGTCTGGTTTCTGTCTTCTTTTTTTGACGAGATCAGGTGAATTTATGCGAAAGCTGCGAATTTTTCCATTCTCAAATCACAGTTTTCACGTCGAACCATTTATTATTATTGAAATAATTTAAGATGAGCGCAGGTTAAAATTCTGCATTAGGTTATTCGGTATCGGATTTCGGATTTATTGATGTTCAGTTCAGCGTATTCCTACATTCATCATTATCATCATTACTCTATGAGCGTACTTTAATGTAAAGGTTAGGCTTATTTAAACTTTAAAACAACTTCATAATTGAAAGTCAAGGACTTGTATAACATTTTGTATATAACGTAACTGGAAATCGAATCATCAATATTAACATAAAGTGCTACCATTAAAGTGAGTGTGTGTACGGAAAGTAAATATAGTACAGTACGTATAAAACAAAAGGTATTAGAAAGTCTCGTTTTCGTAACTCCGCTCATTACTCGTGTTCTGAGTGACAAGAGAGCGGAAAGGAAGTGAGAAATAAGAAGTAAGCATTATAGATAAGCATGAGCGCCATATTGTCCAAATGGAGTGTGCTTATGTCTGCTCAGAGTCGACGTGTGTGTTGAAGCAAAGACGTTACGTCGTTGCTTACAAGGGAAGCAAGGCATAGGAGTGGAGGACAAGGACGATGACAAAGAGTCAGAAGGAAAGCAAAGGACGTCGTAACGCACAAATCTGAACTCGCACA